>VXBD01007780.1:233316-257204 GCA_013399975.1 Indicator maculatus
GTCCTCGATGCACACTCCGTGGGCTGGCTTCCATATTCGCAGAGGCTTCCGAGTACGCTTGCAGGAAGGCTTATAGCTTACTCAATCATGAGTTGCATGATGGATGAAAGCAAAGGAGAGAGCAACGTGGCACCAAAATGGGGCAATACTTATAGACACCTGAGTCTGGACTTAGCCAATGGGGCACACTTGGCAACCTGCTTCCACCTATAGAAAGGTGAAGTTAGAATTATGCCCTTAGATGGACAGAGCATAGGCGTCCCATTGAGATGGGTGCCTGCAGTTGTTTATTCCCTTAGGAGACAGGCTGGCGCCTGAACCTTTGTCTTCCCCTCCTGAAAGGAGGGTGGAAAGGGGGGGACTTTCCCAGGACATGTTGGGACAAGTTAGCTGGTATCAGTGGGCATAATTCTGGGCATGTGATGCCTTCACGACACCCTGCCCATGGTGTTGAACGAGATGAAGGGAGATCAGTGGATGTTGTCTACCTCAGCTTCATCAAGGCTTTGACACTGTTTCCAACAACATCTTCATAACTAAGCTTAGGAAGTATGGGTTGCATGAGTGGACAGTGGATTGAAAACTGCCTGAATAATAGATCTCAGAGGGTGACGATCAGTGAAACAGTCAGTCGGAGAGCTGTAGCTATCAGTATTCCCCAGGAGTCAGTACTGGGTCCAGCTGGACAGTTGAGTGGAAGGAAAGCTAATGAAGTTCAATGAGGGCAAGTGCCTGGGGAGGAATTATCCCACACACCATCTTAGGTTGGTTATTGACATGCTAGATAACAACTCTCCAGAGAAGGACCTAGGAGCCTTAGTGGATATCAAGCTAACCATGAGCCAGCATATGATCAAGAGGGCAAATGGTACCCTCAATTGCATTAAGAGTGTGGCCATCAGGTCAAGGAAGATGAACCTGCTTTAACTTAATCTCCAAAAGTCCCTTCCAATTTTTATCATTCTGTGATCTTTAAGGTTCCTTCCAGCACAAACTATTCTGTGATTCTATGAAATTCATTTGCATTATTAGCAAAACCAAAGAAGATGCCAGCCTGCAGAAATAGTGGTGTGTTAAATAATCATATATCTGGTGACTTTTTTTATTACACTCCAGAGAAAATTTGGATTACTGCCTTCAAGGATTATCAGGAGATTTACAGGATTTTGCAGCTGTAGTTTATTAAATATTACAGCAAGTACATCTGAAGTGCTGATGAAAAACTGTCTCATGAACAGGCAATTAAAACAAAATACCTGTTTTGTTGGGTTTTTTTGGTTGGTTTGGGTTTTTTTTAAGAAAAAAACCCTGCACACTTTGTAATAATAGTTGCCATTCTTTATGTTTTTCAAAAAAACATATCACCTGTATATTTTCTCCTAAGCCATGCTTAGAACTAGGATTACTATCTCAGAAATAAAGCCAATAATATTTCTCATTTTATACTATAAAGAATATACCATACATATAGGCATTAATTTAAATTTATTTAACTATTTAATTAGAAGGCTTGATCATTACATTTTAACATTAATATCTCAGTAGGTAACATGTTCACCACCAGTACAGCATTATTTCTTAAAAATATATTATCTATAAGGGATTTTCTTTTCTTTGTTGCAGTCTTTTTATCCAGCGTATTTTACTAACAAGCTGACACAATAATAATATTGTTCAAACACTTCTCCCAGTTTTTTTTTACAACATTGGGAATCGTTTGCTTGGCAACCATCTACAGAGCATCATCTCCCTGCATCCTTTGTGTCTTCCCATATTGGAAATGAGAAAGTAATCTGATTTTAACATTTTTTTCCCAGTGTCGTGTCTCTGCCCAGACCTTCCCAATTCTGCCTATTTAGCTAATTTTTTCCTCCAGGGAATAATGTATTTTTTTTCACTTTCAATTCTCCAGCCTGTCCACTGCTATTCTTACAAAACACCACCTTAGAAAAGTCCCTACATCCATTCCAAGCTGTACCTATACTGTCAATCTCTTCCTTCCTAGTAATTTGCTTCTCAACTCTACTTTGTGTCAGCATCAAACTTTTTTGTTCTCCCCACACGTAACTGCTATTAAATTCTACGGTCTTTCAGGCATGCCACTTCTCTGTCACCCTAAATCTCCACTTCCACTGAATTCTCAGAATGAAAAGTCATAGCTAATATTACTCCACAAATCTAGTGATAATGAATGATAGTGAAAATGGAGTTTATTACTCAATACATATTTGACAGAGGAATTCAAATATTGCATAACTAGGTGAGTAAGATTCTATAATAGAGGAAAACTTCATTACTAAGATTAAGTTTTGGAAAGACAACGATTGTGAATATAAGGAAATTTAAAAAGAGAGAATGCATTAGTGGGTATATGCTCAAGTGTCATGATGATCTGTATTCATAAATTAATAGAAAAGACAGCAAAATGGGCAACTTGTTTTGTTTTAGTTTTTTTTAAGGATATACTTTACTTGAACATTTACCAGGCTGTTAATGACTTTTCCCTATTCGTTTTTGCTGAATTTATTAATTACAGTGTACATGTTTAAAAAACAAAACCAAACCAACCAAACAAAAAAACCCAAAAAGTGTACTAATGAATAATGAATTGCATATAAGAAAGGAAAATAACCTGAACAAATCCTGGACTGATTTTTTTTTTTTTCCCCAAAAAATTAGGAGTATTGGGAGAGCTAAGTTTAGAGAAATATTGAGCAACTTCTGACTAGCATTTTTCAAGTGGCATGTAATTGTGAATTGTAACTTTAAATATCTAGGAAGATAAATCATCTTCATTCTAAATTTTATCAGCATTTTAATGTGCTCCAAGCACAACATAGGTGGTGTTCAAGTGGAAATAAATAAATCAAACTTAACAAACTGCTTGCTTCAGCTCTTTAAGTTCTTTCCTATTTTTGGAGAAGAAATTCAGATGAAGTTGTAACTTATTATTATTTATAATCTTAGAAAGTCTCCAATTTTTTTCCTCCAAATAAGTTTGGGCTTACATTGAAACAATTTTATTTTGATGTTAACAGATGACATCTAACAAAAAATACTTATATGCATATATGCATGTACTTCTATGCATATGCAAACACAAAACAAATTGCTTGACTTATTATATATGTAGTGTATAACTCCTGACATGTTTCTTTTCTTTCCAAATTGCTTCTTTATGTGTTGGATAAAGTCCCATAAACAAACCTTTGGATTAAAAAAAAACCCCACTAGTAACCTCCTTTCTTCTGAAAATGTGTTTACATTATATTTACATTATATACAGACTACCTCTCAAATATCAAAACAAATATTCTTTATGGAAGCAATAATTATTTACAATTTTTCACAAATCCAAGTGAATCTGTTAAAAGGTCTTTGCCTTCACATCTGCTGTGTAGCAAACTAGACTATTCAAATGCAAAGCAGGCCCTGAATATGGTGAATTAAACAAGACTAGATGACTACAGGCAAGCTCATAAAGGCTCGAGAGGAAATATGTGATTCTTACTGGTAAATAATATTGCTAACCCCTGTACATTTTCTATGTGGTTAATAAATAACTACACTGTAAACGAGGACTTTTTTTCAAAGGTCAGTGTAAAAGGTTAAGAAATTAGTGCTTATGTCTACTGGGATACTTCTCAAATTGAGATAAAAATCCCAGTTGCAGCCATACAAGTACTGAATGATTGTACGAAAAAAAGAAATCATCCAATCAATGCATTTAAATTTCTTATTAGCTTCATTGAATAAAACAAAAAAACATAGTCCAAATATCATGTATGTAGTATCATAAGTTATTTCACATATAGGATGTGAAGCAGCATCTGTTGAAATAAAGATTTTAATTTGCTTAGTTGTACCGTATTGAAGTAGCTTATGTGAACACTTATCCTAGTAGTAACAATGGAGAGTGCCTTTATCCCACAATCCTGACCAATTGGTCTATATTATCCCCCTTATTCTGAGTCAAATTTTGGGAGGTATGGAATTTTTATTTCACACATTAATAATATATTTCTTTGAATGAATCCACACAAGAGGGTTTTTTGTTTTGGTTTGGTTTGGTTTGGTTTTGGTTTGTTTTTTCATATTACAAATGTGCAATTTATTGTCAAATATACAACATTTAATCATTGTATTCTCTTTTGCATTTGTGGAAAGCTTAAGAAACCAAGCAACTAAACAACAAAGCACACAGGCCCACAATGGCATAAATGTGAAGCGAGAACTAAGTGTGTAAACAGCGCTCATTTGTACTATGTAAAGTATCACAATACTGCAAGTGACAACTCTAGCGCTGGTAAGCACAGCTTAGCTTCCGTTTCTACCTACTCTCAAAGACTACAATAACATTTAAGCAAAACAACAATGCAATATTCAGTGTAGACAGAACAGTGTATTTTGTTGTAGGTGTTATCTGTGGTACTATAACATGTTGAGTTTAGTTTTCTTGCACATCTGAAATTTTAATGTTTTGTCCTGTTTGAGGTTAACACTAAAATATAGTCTTTTATATGAAAACAGTATGGCTTCTTCACATTTCCAGCAAGCTTATGTGATAAAATTTATGTGAGTTTATATAATTTACATAATATAAATAACAAGAGACTGGCTGAAATTTAATCTATAAAATCCAAACATCATAAATCATCTATGAGTTTTTTGGTTGTTTTGTTTGGTTTGGGATTTTTTCTGTAATAGAGTGTAACCTGGGAAAATTCATGCAATGTGATTGTCAACATTTAAATGCGTGTCAATATTAGTATATATCTCTTCAAAATAATTATGTACACACAAATTTAATAAGCTGGCTACTGCAAAAAATTTAAAATTGCATGTAACAGGCAGGAACCACATAATAGGGCAAATCTCACTGACTAATCTTTCTCAAATTTAATATTGACTAAGTGGCTTTGGTCCTATGCTGGTCTTCACAAGCTCAGGAAGTATTTAGAATTGTAACTAAAATAGTTTGGTAGCTGGGATAAAAATTGTTCCTTTATCTCACCGAAGTTTTATAGAGTTTAATACTGAGCAATAGCTCCTGTTAAGAGTGTACCTCATGCTACTGAAAACATAGGGTATAACATAGGCTTTTTCAGTCACCATACAAAGACAAATTAGAATTCTAAATTTTGGTAACTCTACAGATAAAATTCATATTATAGCAAAAATTAAAATTCAAACCAAACTGAGTGATGATGAAATGACAAAACCAATGAATATAACTAGAAGTGCAACTCTAGAATTATAGACAGATCAGGATCAGAAAGTGTATATTCAACTCTTGTCTTTTTTGACAGAAATTAATATAATTATGTGATGGAGTGACAGCTCATCTTTTTTTGCTTTGTTTGTTTTTTTACAAAGTCTACATTGATTCTTGCATATTATTTGGTTTATGTCTTGTTTAGCAGGATGGACATAAAATTTGTAGAAAAAATATCTATCACTAAAAACCTTACACTATGCAAAATTGAACAAAACAATTTAACACATAGCCATATTACTCTCATAAGTATAATACATAGTTTCTAATTCCCTAAAGTATTTAAAAACAGTGTGATAGATTTGGCTGCCCTTTATAAACAGTGTGAAAAATATTTTTCACTTGATATTGAGATACAAATTAAAAATATTCTTTCTGGGCAGCTGTGGAAGTAATGTAGTACAGGATTTATTTGAAGAGCACAAATCTAAATGCTTAACCATTTTTTCAAAGTAATTTCCTTTCTATATCTTTTCCACGAACAGAAAGTACAATGACCAATTTAGTGGGAAACCAGTCTAACAAACAATTTTTCTGTCCCTAAAGTACTCCTTTAAATCTAGACCTCACTATATTTTGGAATGACTTCTGTCAAGGCTATTGAGGTTTCTATTGTTAGAACAGTAATTTGTTTTTAGCACTGAATTACTATCAATTGTTGCGTCGTCTGCAAGCTATGGAGGCAATAATAGAGAAACATTCACACGGCCCATTTATGATGAGGTTGCATAAAGTCCATCTGATTATGTGTAAGTGGTTATTAGGAAAGGATCTTAAACAAGAGTCACAAGAGAGCTACAAATCCTCAAGCTGTCTATTACAGAGTCATTTTATAGGAACAGTAGTTTCACAAGTATTAAATTCTTTTTTAACAATGACTTCTGGACAATAATAAATGATGTTTTTACAAACCAGCTTCAAACTGTACAGTTCACATGCCTAACAAGTCTGTACTTTCAAGTCAAAAATATTAAAAGCAAAGGGAAGAAATAGTTATTGATAACTGCAAACTCCTTTGAGGCTTCAGAAAATGGAAATGTTAAGCCTCAACAGATTTCACAAGGTATTATGAAATTCAGAAGACAGATATGCTTTCTTATGAGAACTGAATGCAGTAATTTGTCAGTATAAAGCTTTGTGTTTCCATAGATCCTTGGGTTGTAGCACTGGGAAATTTCAGGAAAGTTATTCATGTCAGGGGGCAATTTTAGAATGAGTAGTTTGTGTCATGTTAAGATACAAAGACCTGAATTCTTTAAAGTTTGCTTGTTCATTAATTCATTCTGTTTCAAGATCTTTCATTCCTACTGTGATTCAAAGGCTACCCAAGATCAGAGAGAAGTCCTAGTAGGGCAGAAAGAAACCCTATGGTGCTAGAAAAGCTTTGAGGTAGATCCTATTACTGAAGCATGATAGTTGACATGACAGGGTGCAAAAAGACATAGATCACATTCAGAACTTTACACCTATAAAATATTGTTTAGACCTTACTGATTAAGTGTGACAAGATCTAACAGATGGAATTTGACTACAGACAAATTCAACTAGAAACAAGTTTGAACTAAGACAAGAATAATAAATCTCTGTAACTGCTTGCAATCACTTAAGAATTTTCAAGGAAAAATCACTGTGGAAATTGTTGGAACCAAGGTAATATTTTGTGGTTATGCAATGTGTTAAAATAAAATAAAATAAAATAAAATAAAATAAAATAAAATAAAATAAAATAAAATAAAATAAAATAAAATAAAATTCCCATTTAAGAAGAAATTATTTCAGGATGTCAAAGCAGGTAGTCACAGCAGGATCTGCTTGCCTTGAAATCTAACAGAACTATTACTATAGGTGAATGCTCTTTCACTTTGTACTGAAAGAGAAAGAACAGAGAGGGCACAGAACAGTAGAGATGACAACAGCAATACCTCAATACTGAAGTCTGTCCAGATTGAAATAATGAGGAAGATTCCTGCCGTTTGGGATCCTAATTGGGCTATAAAGGTCTGCTTCATGTATGTAGGTGTATTGTACTTACATTGCTGAGGAGATCTGTATTTAATTCTTGTAAGTGATCTTCTCCTGGAATCAGCCCCAGTATTAGGAACACATTACTATAACACTGCTTTTCCTTCTCAAAGTTAACTCTCATCTCTCCAAGAGGCTGATCTTCTCCAAAGACATAAAGATTTGTACAATAATGGACAAGTTTGGAACCATTTTACAAGTTTCATTCTGCCTTGAAGTTGTTCTCCGTTTCAGTCAAAATCACAACCGATCCTTGAGATGCTTACTACATGCTTGCTTGCAGCTCTGCTGTGCCTTGTCTCAGAGCTACACTGATCATGAAGGTATTACTTCACTGACTTTTTCTCCATCTCCTCAGTCTAACAGGGAAGTCCATATTCCCAGATAGTACCTGGCCTGGAGAATAGCCTCTTTACTGTAATTCATTAATTACATTCATTGTTTCAAATTTCTATATTTTATTCTGTTAGTGGAAGTGTTCAAAAGGAGGTGTAAAATTTGCTGGTATTTTTAACAAGTTCCTTTAAACCACTTATGTAGTCAACTACTCAGGTGTTGACAGCCAAGACATTAATTTCACTTTCTGAAATTCTAACTATATATGGTAGCAAAATATTAGACAAAATGTGCTTTATTCACACTTGTAGCCAATAGGGTCATAATCAGAGCAGAGGAGGCCTTCTTCCTCTAATTGACTATAGTGAAGTAACATAGCCTGTGGTGACTTCTTCCTATCAAACCATTTGACATAATAAAATAAATTATATATTGCAGAGCTGTATCAGAAAGGTGATTTTATCCATTATAAGTGATTGCCTGGTTTTATCTTCAAATGGTAAAGCAGAAACGGACACATATTTTTCTAGCAATGTAAAGATATGTCAGATTACGTTAAATGTTTGCTTTTAGGAACCTGAATTAAGCCAATGCAGTATTAGTCAATGTAGTGAATGGACTCTGGAGAGTTATTCAGATAATAAGCTTCTAATTGAGAATGAGATAAATACCTCTCTAGCTCTATTATGAGCAGATCCAAACTGACTGTCATAGGTGCTTAGAGACCTAGTTCATACAAACATGTTCCTCATAGATCCCTAGATATCCCAATTTGGAAAATTAAGGTAACAAAATCTACTGTGAGATCTTATGAAAGAGAAAGGTGATACTTATTTACCAAAACTATAACTAATTTTCTGCTTTCAGTGTGTATCCTTATAAAGTTTGTGCATTCAGTCTCTTGTAACAACATACATATTTAAAGAAATATGCGGCTAATGGCCTGGCCAACAACAATTTTTGCCACAGAAATGAAAGCCTTTGTTGCCTTTCTAGGATTCCTAGTGACAACAAACTAGATTTTGGGCAAATCTTTTATATCTTTTAGGAGTCATCATTCCTGTTATTGAGTGGACCTTTGCATCAGAATCCTGCTGTTTCATCCACAAATTTTAGGCCAAATCTTTCTACTCATTGTATGCTTCCCTTGTTTTTTAAATGTGTGTCTACAGCATATTCCTAATGGGAATAGGAATAATGTGTACTGTATGTCATAGCTTTCTGATAAGGTATGTCAATAAATTGCAGTATTGACAAAATCTCATGTCTCTTGAAGGAGGGAGATAAAGGCTTCAGTCTTGCAAGGAAGTGAATCATACACATTGCAATGATGCAGTCAGTTGCTGCATCAATCACCTGAAGAAAAGAAATAGTCAAGGCTACTTTACACCTGTATAACCAACTCCAGAGGCAAGTATTTGCCTCTGCTCTGCTGAATACTGCAACTTAGTAATGCAGCAACTAAGGCAACAAGTTACAGCAGCTTCTAAAGGAAGTATTCAGAGACTGAAAAGAATCTGCTGAATTGAAGGGGAAAAGAGATTGGTGAAGGAGTGCTATGGACGTTGGTCATACTCAAAACTGTCTTAAAACTCACAGTTCTGTTAATTAGAAATGCAATAGAAACTGCGAGTGGACTCAGACTTTATTGCTCCTAGGAAGCCAGATGACTACTCATTCAGTGCTGCATCTAAGCTCACCAGAAGCTCCATAAAATAAATCATGACACTACCTGAACTTCTTTCAAGTACTCAGACAGCATAACTTCTATTTTTTTTTTTAAATCAGTGCATACATAATTAAGAGCAAAGGACGAAACAGTTCACCATTAGCTACACAAAGCTGGCCCTTGAGTCTTAAAAACATACCAGTATGGATTTACTCTTTGAGTACATTTTATATTAAGAAAAGATCTACATGCTATAGTTTGGATTCTATAATTTAATACACATTTTACATAGCAATTGTAGAGTAATCAGCCACCCTTCACAGCAACAACAACAACAAAAAAATAACATGAGAAAAATAAAAGTTAAATGGTAGAAAAATCATAATAAATATGTTATCTTAATGGGCACAGATATATTGAAGTTTTCTTCATTGTAGAAAGTAAAACCACATTCCTAAAAAATTATCTGAAAGACTGAAAGTAAAAGTTATTTGTGAAAGGCACATTATACATAGAATTCAAACTGATAACTGCTATTATTGTTTGTGTGCTACCGTAAGTTGAGTGAAACATCTGATCCTATGAAGTGCACAAATAAAGCTGCAGAATAAGTTTATTTCAGCCAAGATTTTCAAGACTGGCTACTCTCCTTCAGTGATAGGTACTATTAAAGTCAGAAAGAAAATATTTAAATATCCGTTGAACTAGAGAAGAAGTATGTGGCAGATAGAAGCATGTGGAACAAAGAAGCAGTGTGTGGCATCACTTTTTACCAAGTCCACATCATTTCATCAAAAATATCTTGTGAAAACAGCTTAATTCTCTTACTTGTTGTCATGTAGAGCAAGTATCATATTTCAACATCAACTTTATCTGCAGTTATTTTTACCTTTAGTGGGATTATAGGGGGTTTGGATTGGTTTGGTTTGGGGTTTTCGTTGGGTTTTGGTTTCGTTTTTGTTATTTCTAACTCCTGTCTCATCCACACATCTGGGGCTCAGATGGCTGTGACCGAGAGTCAGGAAAAGAAATGTCACACTAACTAAATTTGCTCAGGAAGCTATCTGACAGTCTAATCAGATGTCATCAAAGACATCTTGTATAGCAGAAAGATGCTATCAGTAGATCAGACACACAGAAAGAATGTCATGAATCCAGTTACTGTGGATTCAAACTTTAATGTTTTACTCACAATAAAATAGATCCTGTCCTCACACCAGAGCTGGACCTGGTACAAGCATGACTTGTTTGAGTTGGAATTTTATTTTGAACTCCACATATATTTTAAAACCCATATAAACTTCCTTTATTAAAGAACATGTAGGTTCTGAGCAGCAACAGGAATTAGAAAAAAACAAACAAACCAATAAAAAAAAAGAAACAAACAAAAAACTAACAACATTTTAGTTAATGTCTTATGTTACGTAATCTATGCAGCACTAATAGTCCATTGTCATGGGAGATTGCTTAAGATTTTGTGTCTATGGCGAGGATATTAAAGCATCTCCATATTATGAATTTTCAAGAATTCCTCTGGTTTCTTCTCCTGTGATGAATTATTTAATGGAAATTCATGGTTCATTGCATCTCATTGCTGATCTTGATATATTTGAAAAGATGAATCCCTTATTATTTTTTACTCACAGAGCTTGTGCCGTGTCAATGGCATTGCCTCAGGTTGATATAATTATAAAAAAGTCCCTGCACTTGAAGCTGGACTGCATTTGATGCATCTTCTGTTGAGGAAAAAGTTAGAAATCATGTCTTCTAGACCAAAACAACCTAAGAAAAGCTCCAGCATTTAGCTGATATCCATTCTTCTACATTGCTGAATAGTTTCTTTCAGATAGAATGCATACCATGTGCAATCTGTTTCAGTCTAATCTCAGTTTTGCAACATGCTCTCACTCTAACTTCCCTTCACATTATTATTTACCTTGTCTAGATGTTTCTCAATTGCATCAGTCACTGTAGGAATAATGTATCTCATTTTTCAGCCTGTAATTTTGCAAAATGATTTTTTGCAAAAGCAAAAAATGATTTTTTGCAAAAAGCAAGAGCTCTAATGGTGCTTCAAAAAGTTTAAGATCCATGGGATTATTTATTTTAAGATCCTAAGAAGGATTAGCAGTCTGGATATGCTGGATTTTTAAGGATGATTCTCAAAACCTCAGATTACTGAAGGACACAGGATCAAAAGTGTGACAAGTGTTCTACTGGACAATTTCAAAAACCTTCTAGTACATCTTCAGTTCGTTCTCATGCACACAAAATAGGTGCAGAAAAAATAGGTACACCAAAAAAGCTACTCATCTAAATGTCCCCATAAATACTCTGCTTTGGATTGTCACTAGCCACCAAGCCGTCTTTGTTTGTGAGAGGTGTTACTAATATTATATTGATAATCTAAAAGTGCTGTTACTGCATGTGAAGATTTGTGACCTCAAGTTGGTAAAGACTGACGCAACAACCTTTTGCACTTCATTGGTCCACTTACTGTCGTCATGTTAATAGTTCTTTCAGAGCCTATACATGGAATGCTACACATACATAATTTTCCAAGACACAAACCTGAGATCATGGAGTCCTTTACAACACTTTTGTTGTTGTTATTGTTGAATAGATGGTCTAAAGTTGTGTACAAGTCTGTACTTTTAGTCATATCTCCAACAATACCAGGTTCAGTCTCAGAAGTAATTCCCTGTTGTACATTCAAACATTAATGCCTGCTTGTTTATTATGGCAGTTCAGGCTGGGTGCCTCCTGTTACTGCCACATAAGTTACACCTCTGATGTCCTTAGTGTCCAACCCAATAAGGTGGACACAGGAAACGGCGTATTTCTACACATAAATCCTGTGCCCTATAAATCCATCTGCAAAGTCATTCTCTTCCTCTTTCTTCCTTCTCTGCTCCTGTGGGAGATGCTTCCCTATGCAGTAACGGTGGGGAATATCTCAAAGCCTCTTAGGCCTGCCTAGGCCTAATGCAAGGAGGAGAAGCGGGGGTGGGGCAGTCTCAGACCTGGCCAGCCTGAGACTAGCCTAGCAGTAAAGGCGGGGGGTGTGGGGTGTGTAAAGAAAGAGCCCTGGGGTTTTGGGCATACCCTCAGGTGGGGAGAAGAGAAGCGTTGGGAGGCCTTTGGGTGTTGTGAGAGGGACTCTCTACGCTTTGGGATATCTTTACCATCACTATGCTTGTAGTTTTTTGTAGTTTCACTGATTGTTTTTCCATTGAAACTTTCCATCACTCTTCAGTCTGTGTGAGTGTCATTCTTCTGTCCCTCTTGGGGCAAGTGAGGATCTGTCTGGCCTCAAACAAGCACATTTATGTATTTGAGTTTTACCATCACAGAGAGTCATAGATTTTCTGTTAAACTCTCAAGCAATTCAGATTTATATTCAACACAACTTGGTGATCAACTTAATGATGATTAACTTAATGGTGATTCTTTGCCTGACTGAGAAATTGTTATATATTTCCATTCCAAGGCTCCTTAAAGATTTACAGACTACCTTGCACTTATTCTCCTTGTGCCTAGTCACTGTATATTAGAACTTTTCTCAAATTTCTACTGGGCCTAGAAGAAAGCTTATAATATATCCTCCTTTAAAAAAAAAATCTCAATTCAGAATTCAGTTAAGAGTTACACTTCCCAGTGTTTCCGTGAGAAAAATGAAAGCAATGACTCTGTATTTTCATAGAACAGCCATAGTGTGAAAGAGTATTATTGCTCTAATTCATCATTTTTTAAAATATGTCTTCATTCCTGCAGAAAAATCCTAAACTCTCCCTCATTAAAGATTCTTCAACATCTTTAAAGTTAATCTTACAGGATACCGAATAACAATGTTAAATGACAGCTTTAACAGAGATGACTGAAAAATGTGTAGAATTCAAAAACACCTACCTTTTAGATTTTAAGCTTAACATATCCTAATAAAATGATTACAGAAATTAAATTATTTTAGGAGTTCAATTTGATAGCAAATGAGCTATTACCTCTTGTACTATATGAAGTACAGAAAGGTATCATTCAGCCTCCAAAGTAATCATATGAATCCCATGATTCCTTTCCAATTCTATTTGCCTGACCTGACTTTTCAAAACATGAGGCACTCCATAAGTCAGCTTGGTGGGACTCTGATTTTTACTAGGAGAGGATGGACTCAGCAGGAAAGCACCACTTGTAGAAAGAGTTGCTGGGCAATAAGCAAGACCCAAAGATGTGTCAATCAGGACTCTGTTCTCTACTGCTGTGTGCAAAACCCCTGACTTTCTTTAAGTTATATATTGTAAGTGAAATCTGTAACTCATTCTTCCTGAATGAGAAGGCAGGAATTTTCTCATGCTTCTTGCAAACTTTTATCCATGGAGGACAACTCTGTTTGTGGGATATTCTTTTATTTGTTGGTCTTATAGAGATATACATTTCCTATATATACTGCTTGTAACTTCACTGTACCTGTTACTCATTGACACTTTCATACTTTGAACTTTGGAGGAAAAAAATACTCCTCATAGCATTCTGTAATTTATTAATAAGGTAAGCATTTGATTCCTTGTTATTTCATTTTATTTTTGTTACATTTTTACATGGAAAATTTCTCTTATTTGTTCATGTAAACAACAACATAACAAAAAAATCTAGAGAATACTGTTATATATATTTATAACTGATATACAGATCTTTCAGTTAACTCATCCATTGAACTTACATTTGGAGCTACATTTCATTGCTCCTTACAAAAAGCTGTTCAAGAATACCTGTGTAAATATTTTATTCCATATTAAATTAGCACTGTTTTACCAGACGGGTGAACCTTTTTTAATTGTGTGTATCTTGGCCATAAAATTCTGGTACAGAAAAAGATCTCTGTCTCCAGCCATTTTCATTTCACTGGTTGAAAATATCCATGTTGATCTATGGAAAATGTTGGTAGTTTGATGGATGACAGCATCACCATTCTGCAAGCAAATTAATCACATTGCATGCAAGTCCCAATCAACTTTGCAACTTTTTCCAATAGAAAAGGTGCACTAAGAAGCACCAATAAGTTAGTTTTGAAATGGTGCAATATTGTGGCAACACCTATGACAAACAGAGAGTAAAACAAGATCAACCAAATGCTGTCAGCAGTGTGGGTTTACACTGAAGAATGACATGAGATTGTATTTTACGTTTTGATCCCCTGACTGAGGACAAAATATAATGGAAGAACAGATATTTACTTAGAAGGAAGCAAGTAAAGCTTCTTAGCATTTAGTGTATTAATTGCAACTGATACTCTAGTAACTGTTCACAAAAAAATTGCAGGCTGGCCATATTTTTGTGACCTTTACAAAGTAACCCATTTTCAACCAAATTTTGTTCCAACTGATAAATTTATTACTGTATGTAAGTCTTCAAATATTTTACTGTTAATTTAAAATTGCACAAATTAAATATTGAGTTCAACAGAAATTGATTGCTACAGTTCTTATAAGGTAAGAAAAGTGCATTGTTTCACAAACTACTACAACTCCAACATATAATTAAAAACACAAAATCCTCTATAAGCGGTTAGGGGACAACTAATTTTATACCACCATACTATCACATAGAGAGATTTTTATTCAATAAGTCACTAAAGAGATTTTTATGAAATTATACACAACAGAAAATTAGACTTTATCACTATTCTGTGTGGTTTATTTCCTCTCATTACACTGAATTTTATGCTATGTTAAAGGTTAATGCCACTATTACTGCTTTCACTGTCTGAGTTTATTGAAAGCCTTAGGACACATATTTTAGTAAAAACTACTTGTGAGGGAAGAGAAGATTCAGCTTTCGTCAGCGTAAGAAATGAAAAGTCTCTGAAGAAGGCTTTTTTTTCAATAACCAAATATTGCAAACACAGCAGCAGGAGATTGCAAATGCTTGTACAATACCACTTTTCCACAAGTGGTCAATGGACCTAATATAGAAAATTCTCATTTTGTGAAGAGTCTCGTGATGATGAGTATTAAAGCCCTGCAGTTTAAGAGTGAGAGTAGATGAAAATCTCATTTCAGTTTCTAAAAAAGCATGTTGCTAGTCCTTCATGACTTTAGAGAAATGCATGGAATATTAACCCAAAAGCACCTTAGAGGCTGAAAAAAGAGAAGACAAATGTAAACGAACTAAACCTTTCTTTTCTTTAACAGTCTTGCAAGTTTTGGTGCCTGACTCACGCATTTTTTAGCCTTTTTGGGTTGGCAGTAGTTTGGCCCTGACTAGTGAAATAGTTCAGAATCTGAAGGTAGAAAGCAATTAAGCTGAAAATGCAAATGTAATGATGGAGCCCATGGCTCTGAGCTATGAAAAGAGTGACAGCAGCAAACATATGACAATGTATTTAGAAAAAGAAACACTAATAAAGTCTGGAAACAGGTTGATATGGTCCCAGATTGATATGGAAGGACTTTTAAGCAGAACCAAAGAAAGAAAAAACAGTGGAGTTTCAGAGCAGCTGGTGATCAGGACTCACAATTGCAAGAATAGATGGGGAAGAAAGATAACTCTATATGGACAAGTAAACAAATATAACTGTAGCAATGATGGGGATGAAAACCATTATTCAAAAATTAAGTCTTTCTAATTGATAACCTTGGTGAGTTCCTCAGGTGTGATCCACAAAAACAGCATTAAAGATATAACTGTGTTGATAATTATCTTCAGAATATATACTGATAACTCACAGATAACTCACAGATAAATTTTATAAAGGAATTCAGCAGAACTGAATGCTAGTAAACACCTCAAAATAAATAGACTGATTAATTAATTGTCACATAGAATAAGGATGATACAGTTTAATTTCTGGCCATGAGAAACAAAATATAGGCATTATGTTTAAAAAATCATCTATAAGAGCAATTAAACAATGGAATGTGTATGTAGAAAGAATGTCCATTAAAGAAAATATAAGAAAGATATATTCAAGACTGGTTTAGTACTTTCAGTCTTATGTCTGAGCAGAGAGTGGGTTAAATTACTTGTCTAGTTTCCTCCTGTGTTGTAGAGGACATTATAGTAAAAAGTGTAAAAATTTTGCTCTTTATTTAGGAATCTATCCCTCCAAGAAAAAAAAAATTGGTTGTGCTTAAAGAGATTTATGGTTTAAGTGTAGACAAATTCTCAGTGAAACTGATACCAGTTTCTCTTCATAGCATGTTTATTGTCATTCTGATGATCAGTTATTTATTCTTTAACAAACGAATTTTATCAAAAGGTAGTAGACATTTTAGACATATTCAGGAACACAGTACACTTTCTCAGTTCCAATATGGGAAGTGATTGTGCACCTGTACTTGGCCCTGGTGTGGACACAGCTTGAATATTTTGTTCAGTTTTGAGTGCTACAGTATAGGAAATATATTGAGGTCCTGGAGTATGTCCACAGAAGAACGAGGCTAGTGAAGGCTCATCATATGGAAGGCTTGAAGCTGGAGGGCATGTCATATGAGGAGTGGCTAAGGGAGCTGGGATAATTTAGTCTGGAGAAGAGAAGGCTAAGGGGAGATCTTACTGCTCTGTAAAACTACCTGAAAGGTGGTTGTAGTGAGGCTGGTGCTGGTCTCTTCTCGCAAGTAGTTAGTGATAGGATGAGAGGAAATGGGTTTAAGTTATGCCAGGGGAGGTTTAGATTGGACGTTAGAAAAAACTTTACTGAGAGAGTGGTGAGTCATTGGAACAGATTGTCCAAGGATCTGGTGGAATCACTACCCCTGGAGGTGTTCAAGAAGCATTTTGATGTGGCACTTCAGGACATGGTGTAGTGGTCATGGTAGCTGGGTTATGGTTGAACTCAATGATCTTGAAGATTTTTCCAGCATTAGTGACTCCACAATTCTATGATCCTCATCCCTTAATTCAATAGGTTAAGTCAATGTGATGTACATTAACTGACTTAAGAAAATATTATATATATTATAATATATTCTATGAAGATGTTGCTCAATTACTAAGGCAATTCAAAAAGTGACAGCTCGTCTTAGCATAGAAAACTAAGATAATGAAGAGAAAAATGCTTATTCCCCAATTAAACATCTATTTAGATCATTTTCCAAAACCAACTTATACACAGTTTATCATACTTTCTTTTATTCATTAAAATAATTTGAAATAAACTTTATACCCTAAATGTTAATGATAAAAATCCTCACCTTGTTGTGGGTTTGGGACTTTTGAGTAATTTTTTTCTTTCCTTTCTTTCTGTGCCAAAAGCAATTGGAAGCAGAAAGGTAGAGATAATTTTCTACCTGTAAGTGTCCATTTGACACCTTTGTGGGTTTGTAGTAACTTTTAAGCTTGATGGCAGCTCAGGCAGTCTTATGTTCAAGTGCCTTAATTCTTCTTAGGCATACAAAGGTTTTAGTTTTGAATTGCCTGGTTTAGAACTCACTTTTGCTGATTTTTGGTAAAACTAGTAAATATCAGATAATACCAGTTGAAAAAAAGGGGACATGAAAGAAGAGTTGACATGAATTGAAGAAAGTAAATTGCAATATTTTTTTAAAAATCTTTCTAGAGCTGGGATGAGTAACATATTTCTTCCTTTCACAATATTTTTTTAAATAATTACTTAAAAAAGAAAACAGCTTAATTGTCATTTATACTTGCCCTTACATTGCCTTGAGAAGTTCTGTTCATCAGGGAAAACTGAGTATACAAAACTTGAGTATACAAATCTATTTGCATCTGGTGATCTTATGCAAAAAGGTAGATTATAAGACTATTTCTTGCAAAGGAACATTATAAGGTTTTCCTTGGTGCTGCCTCTTTTCACTGAAGATGCCTGTGTCAAAAAAGTTATTTACTGAAATTGAGGCTAACAAATTAATCACATTACCAAACATCTAAAGAAGGTACAAACAAAAATGCAAATCAACAGAAAATCAAAGTCAGAATTAAGCTACAATTTAATCTTGAATCTAGTTTTGTAATATTATGTTCTGAAATTTGAGTGCCAGAACTAGAAGGAAAATTGAGAATTGGCTTTTTTCTTGCTGGCCTAAATAAAAATAACACAGAAGACACAACAGCAAGGATTTCAAGGACTAAGACAAAGAATTCACCATGCCTCTTATGCTGAAACTGTGCATATTGTAAGTGGAGAAGAAAGTATTAAGAAAGGAGATGGTAAATGATGATGAATATTCCTAAGAGGAGAGAAGTCAGGAGTCAGGAACCTACAGCATAGGGAGAAGGATTAGGTAGGTTTAATATATAGCATATCCACTACTACATGAAAATGCCTGAATTCCTCTCTATGCCTCATCTGGAACTTTTATTTCCCTGGAGGTGAATATATAACACTTTGAAAGCCAGGAGCAAAAAATTAAGATTTCTTAGATGTATTGAGCAACTAGCCAGAATTCAGAAATGGCTTAGATTGGCTGACTGGAAGCGAGAAATATTTAAGTCAGGAGGCAGAATTAGAAGTTTTAGAGCTATCATGTAAGTAGAGTTCCATTTAGAGTAAAATCCAAGGTATTTAATATAGGAAATGTACTGCTTTCTGATAAGCAGCTTCTAGGAAATGTACCAGACAGAAAGCTACAGCTTCTCTATGTGCTTGTAGTTTCTAAAATGTTAATGACTTGTTTAGAAAGAAGAAATTGAGGTGGAAATTGTGGCAGAAAGAACTGTGTGTGTGTAGTGAGATACAAAAAAGGAACAGTATATGTGTAGTAAATAGTAAAGTCATGCCATTGCTCTCAAGATTTCTCAGAATTGGTCTAATTACGATGTACTAAATCAGTCATGAAGCCATATTTGCCCTTGCTATCACTACATATATTAATATCTATAGCCTTCTAGCATGCATATATTACATTAAAATCTATTCACTATGACTCCAAAGCTATTTCATTTTAAAAATGCACATAAGGAGAAAGAAACTCTTAAGAATCATAACTTAGAACTGGAACAAGTCAGCTACAAAGACAGACGATAAGGACAGGTGTAAATATGACATTTAAATTCTATAAAGAGGAAACCAACTTAAATAACTAAGATGTTTATCTACAAAAGCAGATTCTTAGAGTAAAACGTTTTATGCTGTACTCGGAAGAACTGTGATTTCTGAAAACTAGGAAATCCCATATTTTTAGACCACAGTCTGCGTTTTGTTCATTTTCACTGGATGTGCCAGCAATCTCAAAGCATGCACTTTTTCAGTCTCTCTCTGTATTATGTTAACTATTTGAGTGCTGAACATCTCTGGAGGATTACCATTCTGCTACATTCTATTTCATCATTCTTCTGCACGAAGTACTTACACTGCACTTTCTTTAAATCATGATTAAATACCCAGACCTCATTAATATCATATGCATTTTCCCCATGCCAAGATCTTTGCATTCTCTTGATAAATACCGTTCAACACAGAATTTATGTCAAATTTATATGGTATTAATAATCATATGTACCTTCATCTGTCTTCTTACACATATAGGGAAAAGTTTAATTCTTTCCTAAAGGAACATCTGACTTCTTAATCACTTTGTCATAGTCTCAGCACTGGTGAAAGCAAACTGCTTGAGTGAATCCAGAGTCTAACTTGCTGGAAAGTTGCTGTGTGGAGAAGAATCTGAGAGACACAACATGTTAAATAAGAGTTAGTAATGCACCCTGGTAACCAAGAAGACCAGTGGTATCCTGGGATACATTGAATGTTGCCAGAAGGTTGAGGGAGGTTCTCTTCCCCTTCTACTACGCCTTATTGAAATCACACTTGAAGCATTATTTCCAGTTCTGTGCTCTCCAGTTCAAGAGAGACAGGAAATACTGGAGAGAGTTCAAGTGATACAAAGATAACTACTGTACTGGTGCATCTCTCTTACAAGGAGAGGCTGAGAGACCTGGGATTGTTTAGCCTAGAGAAGAGAAGACTGAGAGGGGATCTTACCAGTGGTTATCAATATCTAAAGGATGAGTTTCAAGAGGAAGTAGTGCTCAATGACTGGACAAGGAGCATAAGGCACAAACTGTAACACAGGAACTTCCACCTAAACATAAGGAAAACCTTCTTTACTTTGAGTGTGATGGAGATTTTCAAAGCCTGCCTGGATGTAATGCTGTACAATCCATTCTAGATAAACCTGCTTTAGCAAAGAGATTGGACTAGATGACCTCCAGAGGTCACTTCTAACTTCCATCCCTCTGTGATTCTGTAAAGCAACAGATATATCTGTTTAACACAGATCTTTTGGGTGTTTATTTGTTTGAGGTTTTCTGTTTGTTTTTTAAACATCCATTCAATAGTTTAAGTGTAATGAATAGAACAGTTTATTCTTGGACCACTTGATCACATATGTAATGTATAGCATTCCCAATTGTATCAATTGGCAGTTGAATAATAATCTCAATTGGCTAAAATTATATAATCAATCTGCCAGAGGCACATATGTGATCCTGCAATGATGTGCATATGTTATGCTAAAAGTAATTTTTACTCTGGGAAAGAATCAAATAGATAATGGGAGTGGTGAACATATTAATCAATTTCAAACAATAATTCACAGTTAAGTATTGAAGGGGGAAATTGTTTCATGGGTGCAAATACTAAGAAATGGAATCCTCGTTAATATTGTCTAATCTTTTTAGTCTGAAGTACATACTTTATCTGTATTGCATAATTTAAAGGTCAGACAAATCTTCCATTTTTCAAAGACGAATAGAGACTTGAAATTTCAGAACTTCTAACATCCAAAAATCCATCTTGCACCATAGCTAAAATTTTTGCCAGATTCAGGTTTTCAGCTTAGAGATGCTGAAAACATTTCTCAGTCTCAAGTGTTATTGTCTTAATAAGTAGGGATCTCTTAAAATAAACTTTACTTGAGCCAAGAAATTATTTTCTTTAAATTTTAGAGTTTCACCTGACAATTCCAATGGCAGAGATCTCAGGGTAGTTTGTAATGTACTCAGCTTGATGTCATCTTTATCATAGCTATAGAATATTTTATTGCTTCATATACTGTGATCTCTTTTGGGATTCTTACTGAAATATATACCATTAAATCACCTTCAGCCAATTGCTGTGTTCAGAGCTGTGGTGTATCTGAGAAAAAACAGGGACTTGGGCTGAATGTAATATCAAATTTTTTGATTTTACACTGACTGTTTCCAACTAACTTGTTAAAAAAAAATAACCACAGATAATAAATTCTAAGGCTTACATTCTACTCAGGCTTCTAGTAACAATAAAATGTATTTTAGATATGCAAATGAGGTGTGTTTCTAAAACATGCTAAGTTTGTTTTATATATAATATTTATAAGTTTTATACAAACTCTTTTTATTTAAATAAATACACTTTCCTGGTATGATTTAGACATGATTCTGTTTATGTTAGGAGGAAGAACATCTTGAGTCATTGGAGGCATAGATTTTTGTAGTAGTTTAGGCTGGGTGCCTCCTGTTACTGCCACATAAGTTACACCTCCGGTGTCCTGAGCGTCCAACCCAGTAAGGTGGACACAGGAAACGGCGTATTTCTACATATAAATCCTGTGCCCTATCAATCCATCTGCAAAGTCATTCTCTTTATCTTTCTTCCTTCTCTGCTCCCGTGGGAGATGCTTCCCTATCAGGTAACGGTGGAGGAGTATCTCAAGGCCTCTTAGACCTGTCTAGGCCTAATGCCAGGAGGAGAAGGCAGTCGGGGTGGGGGGACAGTCTCAGACCTGGCCAGCCTGAGACTAGCCTAGCAGTGGTGGGGGAAGAAAGAGCCCTGGGGTTTTGGGTATGCCCTCAGGTAGGGAGAAGGGAAGCGTTGGGAGGCCTTTGGGTGTTGTGTTGTAAGGGACTTTGTACACTTTGGGATATCTTTGCCACTATGCTTTGTAGTTTTTGTCGTTTCACTAATTGCTTTTCCATTTACATTTTCTATTGCTCTCCAATCCATTTGTGTGAGTGTCATTCTTTTGTCCCTCTTGGGGCAATAGAGGATCTGCCCAGCTCTAAACCAGGACAATTATGATGCTAGTCAATGCAATATGCTCACCACATTTCAGAACACTGAAGAACTGGAACATGAGATTCTTACTCCTACCTCCCTGAAGATAAGTAATAACATTTATGATAGGCTAGATCAGCAAATCAAGATATAATGTTCATTCAGTATTCTCCTTTTAATTCACCTGAGCAGTAAGAGCAAAATACCTCTTGAATTTTTGTTCCTTCCTTATACAATTTTATTTCAGGTAAAAGATTTTCCATTGCACTCATACATATCTCTATATCTCTTTATCTAGATCTGTGAAGCAGGTAACCTCCATAAGTCCCTTTCAAACTAAAGTTTATGATTATGTCTTTTTTAGCTGCAAAATAAATTATTTTGAATGGAAGCTTACTTAATGGCAGCAATAAAGTGATTACTAAAAAGATTATTTGGGAGAGTTATAAAACTTTTGCATCATAGAATCACAGAATCAGCCAGGTTGGAAGAGACCTCCAAGATCATCCAGCCCAACCTATCACCCAGCCCTATCCAATCAACTAGATCATGGCACTAAGTGCCTCATCCATTTTTCTCTTGAGCATCTCCAAGGATGGAGACTCCACCACCTCCCTGGGCAGCCCATTCTAATGGGCAGTCACTCTCTCTCAGTGAAGAACTTCCTCCTAATATCCAGCCTATACCTCCCCTGGCACAACTTGAGACTGTGTCCCCTCATTCTGCTGCTGGTTGCTTGGGAGAAGAGACCAACTCCCACCTGGCTACAACCTCCCTTCAGGTAGTTGTAGACAGCAATGAGGTCACCCCTGAGCCTCCTCTCCTCCAGGCTAAACAACCCCAGCTCCCTCAGCCTCTCCTCATAGGGTTTGTGTTCCAGACCCCCNAAGCTGCTCTGTGCCCAGCCTGCAGCACTGCTTGAGGTTGTCGTAGCCAAAGTGTAGAACCCCGCACTTGGCCTTGTTAAATTCATCCCACTGGCCTCTGCCCACCCATCCAGCTTGTCAAGCTCTCTCTGCAGGGCCCTCCTACCCTCCAGCAGATAACTCCTGCTCCTAACTTAGTGTCATCTGCAAATTTAATGATGATAGACTCAATTCCCTCATCCAGATCATCAATCAAGATATTGAACATGATGGAGCCCTGCACTGATCCCTGGGGAACACCACTAGTGACTGGCCATCAACTGGATGTGGCACCATTCACCACCACTCTCTGGGCCAAACCCTCCAGCCAGTTCTTGACCCATTTCAGCAGCCACAAGCTGCCAGATTTGCCAGGAGCTTGTTGTGGCAGACGGTGACAAAGGTCTTGCTGAAGTCCATGTAGACTACATCCACAGCCTTCCCTGCATTCACCAGGTGGGTAACCTGATCATAAAAGGAGATCAGGTTGGTCAAACAGGACCTGCCCCTCCTAAATCCATGCTGGCTGGGCCTGATCCCTTGACCATCCTGTAGGTGCTGTGTGATTGTACTCAAGATGACCTGTTCCATAACCTTGCCTGGCACTGAGGTCAGGCTGACAGGTCTGTAATTCCCACGTTCTGGCCCTTCTTGTGGATGGGCATCACATTGGCCAGCTTCCAGTCATTAGGG
>VXBD01007780.1:257649-281225 GCA_013399975.1 Indicator maculatus
ATATATTTTTTATTCTCCTTTACAGCAGTGGCCAGTCTAAGTTCTAAATGGGCTTTTGCCTCTCTAATTTTTTTCCTACAAGACCTATTAACATCCTTAAACTCTTCCTGGAATATCTCCCCTTTTTTCCAAAAGTGATACACCCTCTTTTTTTCCCTTAATTCCTTGCCCATCCAGTCCGGCTGTCTCCCTCATCGACTCCTCTTCGAGCACATGGGCAGAGCCTGCTCCTGCGCCTTCAAGAGTTTCTTGAAATAAGTCCAGCCTTCCTGGACCCCTTTGTTTTTAAAGGCTGTTTCCCAAGGAACTTTCCAAGTTAGTTCCTTAAATAAGTCGAAATCTGCCCTTTGGAAGTCCAGTGTGAAGGTTTTGGTGCTGCCCCTCCTGATTTCACTGTATATTGAATACTCAGTTATTTCATGGTCACTGGACCTCAGGCAGCCTCCAACCACCACATCTCCCACCAGTCCTTCTCTATTTGTAAACAGCAAGTTGAACAGGGAAGGATCCCTGGTAGGCTCACGTAACAGCTGGGATAAGAAGCTATCCTCCATACACTCTAGGAACCTTCTGGACTGCCTCTTCTCTGCAGTGTTCAATTCCCAGCAGATGTCTGGCAGGTTAAAGTCACCCACAAGAACAAGTACAAGCAATCTTGAAGCAGCCTCCCACTGCTTGAAGAAAAATAAATCAATCTCTTGTTCCTGGTTGGGTGGTCTATAACAAGCTCCAAATAGGATGTGTGGTGAAGGCACCATATGTCCAGAATTGTGCCCCAAATACTGGAAAACTTGTCCCAACATATTTGGACAAGTTCCCCTTTCCACCCTCCTTTCCCAGAGTGAGGGACAAAGGCCTAGGTGCCAACTTGCCTTCTAAAGGGTAAACGACTACATGCACCTGTCACAAGGGGTGCTCATGCTTCTTCCTTTTAAGGGCGTAATTCTAGCTTCACGCTTTCTATAGGCTAAAGCAGGTTGTTGATAAGAGTGCCCACTGGTCAAAATTCAGCCTCAAGAAACTTATAAGTATTGCCCCACTTCTAAACAAGTTGTTCTCTCCTTTTGTTCTCCAGAGCTTTGCACACTATTGCTTTGCTCTTTCTCACTTTGCCCAAGCTTTGTAAGCTTGCACCACTTAAGCCATTGCCTGTAAGTCTTCTCACTCCCACGTACATGCATGCCAGCGGTTACTGCAGCACAGAGAAGAAGCCTGCATCCTGGGAAGGCCACCGTGCCTCAGTTTGCCTGAGGAATCTGCAAAGGAGATCCCTTCACTGGAAGCTACACACTGTAGCTAAGGATCCTAAGCACCACAAGAGGAATTACACTTGCATGTAATCTTTAACACAATGTGGTGTGGGAGGTTCATTTCCATGTAAAACAGGAAATATTTCTTGAGACATTTTGCTTGTTTAAAAAAAAACCCTCCTCTCCCTTCTGGAGGTATGGGAAAAGAGAATTTTAATTAGCATTAAACTGTGTGACGGTTTGCACTTGATAGCTTGACTTTTCATTTCAGTGGTTACTCAGAATACACTGCATTTGTTCAGCCATATGACATCTTATTTCTATTACAAAGATAAAGTTTCATTTTCTTTTACAAGGTCAAATTTCTGAGGAGCAGTACTGATAAAATTGGTTTGGCATCAAGCACAAGAATCTATCATGCTGTGCTAACCAGCATTACTAGAATTCATGTGTTTGCAACAAAGCTGATAAACTACGTGCTGCAGTGACTTAAGATGTTCGCAACCTGTTTACAAACTTAACTACCTAGCTCTTTTAAAGAAAGGGGAGTATAAAGGAATATTTCTGGAATTTTCCCTTTCACAGAGAAAAGATCTAAAATATCTCTTCATCACTTCCTAGTAATTAACTAGACTTTGATAGTCTCCATTTGATTTAACCCAATACTGTTTATGTTGCATTTTTAGAATTTCAAAGTTCTCATATTTAGAAAGAATTTATGGTATCTTATATTTAAAAATTAAATCTCTATTAAAAATTGCTGTTCTTTGCCTATGATTTTGCCTAAATGGCTTTTCCATAATAAATGTTAATATCATTATTTTTTACAATCAGATGTGAGTACTGTTAGCACAGCAAATATAGAATCAAAATACATAATACAGATCATTTTCCTTGTGCTTCATGGCCAACCTTTTGTCAAGCAATACTCCCTGGTTATTTTCTGTCGATTTGCTTTCCATCCAGTTGGCCTCACAGGCTGTCCAGGTGCCTTTGTTTATTCTTGCCCAGATGTGAGACTCTGCTAAACTTTAAGAGATTCTTGTCAGCTCATTTCCCCAGATTTTCAAGATTACTTTGAGTGACCGCTTATCTGCTAGTGCCACTTCTCCCAGTTTTACATTCTCTGTAAACTTCTTGATAATGCACACCGTGCTTCCATCTGAGTTCAAAGAAGGGCAATGAAGGTGGTGAAGGGTCTAGAGCACAAATCTTATGAGCATCAGTTGAGGGAACTTGGGCTGTTTAGTTTGGAGACAAGGAGGCTGAAGGAATACCTTATTGCTCTCTACAATTACCTGAAGAAAGATTGTAATGAGGTGTGTGATGATCTCTTCCTCACTAGCAACAAGTGACAGGACAAGAGGAAACAGACTCAAGTTGTACCAGGAGAGGTTTAGATTGTGTATTAGACAAAACTTCTTCACTGAAAGGGTTATCAAACACCAGAATAGGCTCTCCAGGTAGGTGGTTGTTTCACCATCCTCAGAGGGGTTCAAAAGCTGCATAGATGTGGTGCTAAGGGGCAGAGTTTAGCACTGGACTAATGGTTGGACTCAGTGATTTTAAAGGTCTTTTCCAACCAAAGCAGTTGTATGACCCTATGATCTCTCCCTACAACTAACTGAAAGGAGGTTGTAACAAAGTTGGGGCTGACCTCTTCTCCACATAACAAGCATTAGGATGAGAGGAAATAACTTCAAGTTGTGTCGAGTCTGGTTCACTTTAGATATTAGAAAAATATTCCTTACTGACAGAGTGGTTAAATATTGGAAAAGACTGCTCAGGGAAGTGGGAGAATCCCTCTCCCTGGAAGTGTTCAGAAAACATGTAGATGTGGCACTCAGGGACATGGTTTAGTGGTGGACTTGGTAGAGTTAGGTTAATGGCTCTACTTGATGTCTTTTCCAACATTAATGATTCCATGATTAACGAAGATATTAAAAAGTACCGAGCCCAGGATCAGCCTCGGGAGTACATTATTATTGACTGGGATGCAGATGCATTTTGTGATGCTGATCATGATGCTCTGAGCCTAGCATTTCAATTTTTAATCCAGTTTCAAGTCCAAAGGACTTTGAGTCCAAATGACTATGCTATGCCGTAATAGATTTTACTGAAAACCCATTAAATCATACATAAAATCTTCTTTGATAATTAAAGTTATCAGTAACAGTGTTTCAGATTAATTTCTTTCTTTAAAATACCTTTTTTGTTGTTGGTGGTGTTTGGTTTATTTTCTTAGATAAGTGTTTTCTATACAGAACCATTAAAACTAGGTTGTTTAAATTATATGATACTGTGGCTAGAAAATAACGTCCTCCCTATAGGAAAATGAGATCCATAACCAGAATTCATACCAAGGAATCATGTAATAACCTCAGTTGGAAAAGACCTTTAAGGCCATCGAGTCTAACCATTGACCTAACAAGCCTATTGTCTTTAAACCATATCCTGAAGTGTCATATGTACATGTATTTTTAACACTTCCAGTGACTTCTTCACTTCCCTGGGCAGCTTACTCCAATGCATGACCACTCTTTCAGTAAAGAAGTTTTTCCTAATATCCAAGCTAGACCTCCCCTGGTGCAACTTCAGCCCATTTCCCCTTGTCCTATCAGTTGATACTGGGGAGAAGAGGCCAACCCACACCTCACTACAACATCCTGAGATCTCCTCTCAGCCTGTTCTCCAGACTAAACAAATCCAGTTCCCTCAGCCACTCCTCAGAAGACTTCTGCTCTAGACCCTTCACCATCTTTGTCCCCCTTCTCTGGACATGCTCCAGCAACCCAATGGTCTTTGGGTTCAAAACTGAACAGAGTACTCAAGGTGTGGTCCCACCAGTGCCAAGTGAAGGGGCACAATCACTTCACTACACCTGTGGCCCACACTGCTCCCAATACAGGCCAGGATGCTGTCGGCCTTCTTGGCCACCTGAGAACACTTCTGGCTCGTATTCAGATGGCTGTCAACCAATACCCCCAGGTCCTTTTCTGCTGGCCAGCTTTCCAGCTGCTCTGCCCCAAGCCTGTTAGCGTTGCATGGGGTTGCTGTGACACAAGTGCATGACCCATGCCATCCCTCTAAGTGTTCAAAGTCAAGTTGGATGGAACTTTGAGCAAGTTGGTCTAACAGGAGGTGTTCCTGCTCCAGGTGAGGGTTTGCAAATAAATAATATCTAAGCTCCCTTCCAACCCAAACCATTTTATACGTCAGTCCCTATAAATTTCTGTGTATACAATAAGCAAGGTCATTTTTTTAATGGGTAATTCAAGCCTGTCAACCTGCAGCTTCCCTGGCTTAATATCTGGGTATGTGTTCACATATGATCATAAAAAGCATGATGTTTAATTTTGGCAGTTTGTTTGTTTAGGGTTTTTATTTATTTCAAATACTGTTTACAAAACATTAAGTAGACACTCCTTTCCTTCAAAATATGGCTAACCCTCCTAAGTACGTGAGAATATAGTCGGTCAAAAGACCTCCACAGAGATTCAGCATGTAGTCAAGACTGTGATATAATGTTGAAAAATACTCAGATACAAAAAACTAGTTTTATGATTCTGGAAAACTACACTTTAACTGCTTTTCAGACTGTAAAATATGTGGCTTATGGCATAATGAGTTATTTTAGAATGGCACTCTCATTAAGAAGTACTGAGTATTTTATGGTTTGAAATTTGAAATAAAAAGATAGAAAGTATTTTAAAATATCATGCAGAGTTGCATACAAGTTTTAACAAAGCAAAAGATCTTTCTTAAGGAAACAAGAAAGTCAGTTTTCTTCTACACCTGTCATTTAGACAGAGCAGAACTGTTCCCAAGTATGGCAGATTTGGCATACACAGTCAATTAATTCCAAATTCCTCCTATAGTAATAACGTTAGAAGGGATTTCATTAACATTTTATGATCTGAAACTTACTGTTACAGAATTGCAACAAAAAAAAGTCCATATCTGCAAGCAGAAACTAGAGCAACTCAATAACACGGATGTCTCGTGTAGTGGTGACCTGATTTGGAAATGCTGAAGCGTGAGCCAGAAAGCTCCAACGAGATGAGGCTGCAAACCACTTATCTCTGAAATATGACCTGGTAACTCATCATTCAGCTTCAAGAGCAAAAGGAGGCCAGAGTTAAAGTTCTGCTAAACCTAGCTGTGAGAACACTGCTCATTTTACTCAGTTTACTGGATTACTGGTATTCTGTGGCACTGCATCCAAAGCTGCTCCCTACCCCATGAAATCAGGCCTGGGGGGAAGCGGAGAAGCCGGAATGGAGGGAGATGGGGTGAGATACCTCCCCATACCCAGGGCTGCAGGTCAGTAGACTCACATGACCTCTCCCCCCAAGCCACATGCCCTGCCAGGCATGGTGAGACACCAACCCCATGCTGGGTACAATTCTAGGCAAGAAAAGATGACTGTGTCTCCTGGTGTCCACTTGTATTGTCTGCTCAGACTTGGAAATAATTCCTTTGTGATGTCTGACAAACTTAAACTTGGCTTTCGTAAAATGTGACAGTTGCGGAGAGAAGACCTCTCTGTCTCGGGTTTCCTTCCCTGTGTGAGGATATAACAGCTACAGCAGTTTAGGAGAATTCTCCACTAAAAAGTGACCCCAACAGGAATTTCCACAATCAGAAAACAGTATTTGTGAGTATTGATATGTATTCCTGAGTCCCCAGGAAATTCTTTCCTGTTAACAGTGGGATGTTTGCTAATTTCAGATTTATTTTACATATAAAATAGGAATCATCCATGTAATTTAGGAGGAAAGCAACTTGGCAGTACAAGGTGATTAATAAGCCTCTTGTTTTCTTTAATGCTGAAAATGTCTATGACATCCAGAAAAAAAAAAATCTTTAATATGCTGTAAAATTATGATGGATAATGAGAAGCTGCTTCTAAAACATATGAACATATGCAATTAGTAAGTTTGATTTAAATTCTGTTGATGGTTTTGCTCTTTTCCAACAATTAACAGTATAATAAGGTAAAATATATATTCATAGCAGACATGGACAAAAAAAGAGTGGTCTTTTTTATCTGTCATGAGTTGAGTTAAATCTGCTGATGTGTATTCAAAACTATGCTGACATCATGCCAATTTTAATATGAAAGTGCTGGCTAGAGCCAAGCATCATGGGCCCTGAAGTTCACATTGTAATGTGAGAGGCTTCCTGTTATGGTTGCTGCTTCCTGTTTCCAGGTTTGGGGTACCGGTCTTTTCCACTGGGGTGTCTTCTACATGCTTGGGTTGGGGGAATCATTTTATCACTGGCTTCTGATGATGCTTCTGCTTTTCTGTGCTTTTCTGTGGAATAAGGATGAGGTAATTGTGCACCTTGTCATTAGATCCACTTACAGGGTTGGGGTTTTTTGTGTGTTGTCTCTTTCCTCCCATCTGTGTGTGAGGGGAGTGGCTCATGAGAAGGAGCCACAGGAGATTGTCCATTAAAATAATGCTTCTTTTCTACATTTTTAACATTTTCATTTCCATGTAGATGCATGAACACAAAACCATATAGAGTTTTCTCTAAGAATTTAGTTACTCATTTCATGTGATGTAGAAGGTGTTTTAGGAAGAATGGAGGAAAATATACCAAAAGTTAAGTATTTCTGGTTTTCCTAGTCACTTGTAAAGTTATGGAATGATCTGTTTTTCAGAGTTCGCTGTGATTTTGGCAAAAGTGTGAGCTCCCTGAATATTATAAATGAACTGCAAAATGGCAGACCATTTGGACATGAAACATAGGAATTCAAAAGTTAATTAAGTGAATAAAGAAATGCCAGCAAATATGAGAAGTTACATGACATATTTTAGATATATATTTGTGCTCTATGCAGGGATATGAAGGAGATTGAAAGAAAAACAAACCAAAACAACCCCCCCAAACCAAAACAATAACAAAAAACATACACAAAAAAAACCAGAACAATCAAAATAAACAAACAAGCAAAAAAACCCCAACCAGCGGACATTTATGACCTGAGAGGCATCAGATCACATTCAGAACAAAAGTCAGATGATGGAAATAATCAGAAAGAAAGGGTTTACATATTAATTCACCAAATAAACAGCTCAGGGCACCCAGAAGGAGGTATTTTCAAGAGTTAGAACAAGTTATAGATTATATGTATGCCGAAAGAACAGTTGGAGAAACGGATACTAAGGAAAAATTCTGAACTGAATGTCCAAGAAATAGTATGAGCACAAAATATTCTCCAGCAAGAATTCAAAGTCAGTATTAACTCATATCTGCCTCACATATCATGCATCATAATGTTTTCTATTCCCTGTGAAGAATTTGTTTTGCTGTCATCTGTTTTCTGTTTGCATACTCCCTGCATTACAGTAGTATGCGATTGGATTCCATAAAAATCACAATCCAGTAAACTAAATGAGTGATGCAAATGAGACACCAGTTCAGGTTGATGTGCCATCCAGTTACACTGTTGAAGAAGTAGTTGCAAACTCATCACTATAAAAACTTCAGGGAATGAAAACATGCATACCAGAGTAATATTGGCAGTGATTACACTTACTATAAAATTGCAGCTATATAAGATCTTGTAGTGCGAAATAAAACTAAGGGGAAAGCTGTCTACTGTGATCACTGCTACATAGCAGAACCAAGAATGAATACCTACCTGTTTAATAAAGAATTGGCTGAACTTTGCTTTGATAGGAGATCAGCTAATCAGAAAAGATGATCAGTTGCCCTAGCTGCAGCCGAAGAACATTTAATATTGACAAAGAAAAATGTTAAAAAAATGAACAGTGATCTTGAGTTCTTACCTAAAGCTACCACAGCTGCAGACATTTGAAACAGTAGTGAGTAAGTTGCATGATTTTTGGAAGAACGTCATGGCTGTAGCCCACACGAGCCTCATGTAACATTAGTTTATTGTGGAATTAAGAAAGTGTAAAACTGGATAAATCTAGAAAGTGTAGAAAGAGATATAAAAATGTAAATACAATAATAACAAAGTTCCAGAGAAGAAAACAGATTAACTGCAGGGAAATTGGTTGTACATTGATAATAGGTAAATAATAAAAAGGTGGGGTTTGTATCATATTATTTTAGGGGATATCTTTATCTCCTGGATTTGATATGATAGTTGCTTTCTAAGTCACTGTGTTATGCTGTTATACATGATGTTGTGGGGCGATGTTCTCCACTGCAACTATGCACTGTGTGAACACTACCACCTTTTGTTGGCTTTGACTCAGCCACATAGCAATATCATGTATTCAGTTACAATACTTTTATTAATTAAATAGAAAACAAGCATTCATTTTTCACATTCTTGTCTTTATAGATCCCTTTTACTGTATGCCACAGGATGAACTATCCTTTAGGTACCAATCTTCTTTATCTGTATTCTGTATTTCTTTTCTGGGTTTTTGGGTTGGGTTTTTTTTTTTTGTTTGGTTGGTTGGTTGGTTGGGTTTTTGAGATTAAAATTAAAAATTTAATTCTCCAGACAGGTGTACATTAACATTTACAGCAGCGTATTGTATTTTATATTTTGGAGTTAAAAAGTAATTTCCCATGAACACATGTTTAAAAAGGGCTAGCATTTAACACGGTGGTACTTAAATTAGGTAAATTGGTACTACTGTCATAGTCTGCAGAGCTGCCCAAACAATTTCAAACTCACTAGATTGGCTGTTGATATCATAATGACATAGCCAAATAGATCTCATTATGGAATACTTTAATCTGCCAAAAGATGAATCAGCATCAGATATGTCTACCCACGAAAAGCACAAAGCCTCCATTGATTTCTACAATATGACATTTGTTCTATAAATTATAGACTGGATATAAAGTCTCATATTTTTTCCTTACCATAATTTATTTTAACTTAGTTCTTTCATATATACATATTGTTGGAGAACAAGTTTGAGCAATGAAAAATATGTATTAAATTTTAAAGACAATTGTAAATATGAAAGGAGTAGAAATTATTTTTATTTTTTGGTTTGTTTTTTTTTTGAGATTAAAATAGTAACTTTCATGATGACATTTCATGGTGACAATGTGGAATCCTTTCTTTTGAAAGACTGTTCTAAAAGAGAAGTAAATCTAAGAGCTAACCAACTCCTTTTAGTAGGTGACCTTATTTGCAAGCCAAAGAATCTCCCTTTAATTAAGGTAAGTGACCCTATATAATAAGGAATTTAAATTAGAGTCTACATGAGTAGTCAGAATCACAGATGAAGAAAAAAGCAGTCAGTTGTATTTGTCAACATAAGGACAACAATATCAACAGTAATGACCTTTACTGCATGTCTCTGTCATTTGTATGACACGTAAATTGAAAGGGGATTTTATAGCCATTAAATCCAACTTCACACAGTGGTTATGAATTGTGATTTAATGGCAACAGAAATGTGGAGGTACTTGGTATGTCTTTCTAAAGGCTGAGTGTATTATGTAAAGGATTTTAGGATATACTTTTTCTTAGAGGACAAGACGAGACTGTAATGTCTCAGGTGTCTGAAAATTGAAGGCAATATTAAAGGCAGTGTTGCCTTAAATCTCAGTCCAGTTCCTATCAACAGCATTGCTTTGTCACCTAATTAATTTTGCAAGTTTCTCGAAAGGCAAAGTTTTCACAGGTCTTAAGCAGAAAGTAGTTAATGTGGGTGGGGGGAAGGGGGAGGGGGAGGAATTTTCAACCCACCACATAACCCAAGGGATTAGTTAATGGAATGCTTAGCTGGCCTTCACGTCTATGTGGGAACCCAAGGGGGTGATAAGTGATAGGACATTTTGTTGTACTTTGGAACCATGTGAGAAAGGATGGGAGAGTGAAGATAACAAAATGCTATATTGATGAAGCCAAAGGGAAAGCAATTGGGGAAAAAATGTCCACTAGAATGGAAATAAACAATGGGTTCAAGGATTGGTAGGTGGTGGGAAAGTGAAGAAAAACATGTACAAACCTTACAATAAATAGTCACAGATTCCACAATGTGGGGCGATTTGGCCTGCCTGCAGCTGTGGTTCGTGCCTTCGTTCATCACCCAATGGCCTCTGAATCAGGAAGAACAACTGGAACTTTATCTGAAGTGGAACTGAACTTGAAAGGTACCCAAGACTCAATTTATATTATGCAGAGGCATTGGGACTAGTCACATTTAGAATCCAAAGAAAGGAAAAAAGATTTTAGTATGCACTTTTTCTAATCTTAAAGTAGACATTTAAATACGTCAGAGAAATTACTTCAAAAGTGTAATTTTCCCTGGCTTCTTTTAAAAAGGAGTTTAGAGTAGCCAGCTCAGATGTAGGCAATAATATATTATAGCATACAAAGTTAGATTAAATGAATTCCCTCTTCTGACTCCAGATTTTTTGCTTCATCCACCATCTGCTGGGTTTGAAAATCTGTTCAGCCACTGAAAAAAAAAAAACCTAAACAGATTCCATTTCCATAGTCTCTTCATGAACACGTTTTTTTTTGGGTTTTTTTTCTATGTCTGTGAGAACATTGAAAGATCTCATAATGCATAAAGTTCACTTTTGGATATCAAGCCTCCTTACCAGTAATCCAATTTCTCTCTAACTGTGAACTAACAGAAATGCAGTCAAGCCTGTTATATGGCTACATGCTACCCTTACCCAGAAACAGATCCAATGGCATTTCTCTCCCATAAACTGAACAAATAGACTCAAAAGCCCTTTGAACAGAGAACAGAAAGTTACATCTGCTCTGGGATGGATGATGCAAATCTTACAATGGCAAGGAAAAGTTGACATTTAGTTCTTATGTTGACATTGACCCATGATAACAATAGAAGCATATGGAAGAATTACCAGCTAATTATTAAAGCTGCAAATGGGGTACACAGGAGCTGTTTTGTAGACATCAGTTAGGTTGCTATTGAAAGGTCAACAGATGAAAGCCTGAGGGGTGTTTTTTGTCATAGTTTGAGCCTTACCAGCCAGAAACAAAGCAACCAAGCAACTCGCTCACTCCTACAAGGAGTAAAAAATACAACAAAAAGCTTGAGGGTCGAGATAAAAGACAGGGAGGCCACAGCCACCAATTGTGGTCACAACCAAAAGACAGACTTGATTTGGGGAAACAAAATCAACTCCATTCAGAAAACACCAAAACGCTACCACTTCAACAACTCAATCACAGTTAGGAGGGTGATAAATATGAGTGGATCTTAAATACAACCCTTCTCCCCACCCCTCCCTAGTGGCTCACTGGGACAGGGAGTGGGGGTTGTGGTCAGTCCTAGTCCATCTCATGTTGTTTCTGCTGCTCCACCTTCTTCGGGGGGAAATTATCACAGTTCTCCCCTGTGGGAACATGTCATCCCTCCAATAGGAGGCAGTCCTCTATGAACTTCTCCTACCAGTGGAGATCCCCTCTCAGGTGGAAGACTGTGTAATCCACATAGTGACAAATTGCTTCAGCAAGGACTTCCTTCAGTCTCAATCTTCTTTGGGAGCAGTCCTCAGCTCCAACATGGGATTCTTCACAGGCTGAAGATGGGATTCTGCTCCATTGTTGTTCTCTTGCAGAGCTGCAAGGGCTCAGCCTGCCATATCACCATATGTCAAAGGGGAATACCTCCCCTACTCTTTCCTCACTGACCATGTTGTCCATGTTGTGGTGTCTACCAGATTCCACTCCTGCCTACCAAAAAAGAACTCCCAAATTAAATTATTTGCCCAACAGATTTTCTCTTCAAAGATTTTAGTGTAGAGATGTTGATTAATTTGGCCTTGGACAGAGGTGGGTCTGACTTGGAACCAGAGAATCTTCTCAAAGCCTATTAGAGCATACTAGTAGTTCCCTCTTGCACTACCAAAACCCTTCCAGACATAAACCAAACACACAATTAGTCTTCCTCAGATTTGGTTTTCTTCTGTCTACTATTTGTTTGAAAGACTGTAGAACAAAATAAATCTTGAAAGATGCCCAAGAGATTCTACGGAAAGTAACATTTCCAAAAGAGGATCAGAACACCTTTCAAGTATTTTTTTTATATTAAAAGGTAAGTTTTAAAACAGAAATATCCCATTCTTTTCATATTACATATAGGTAGACACATCGTAAAACTTACACCAATATATAGATATACATACATAGACATATATACATATTTATCTTTAAATATATGAAACAATTTTTTCATACTCTGTAGAAAAATTTGAGTTTGGCATTTATTTATTTTCTATTCTCTCATGCTGTCATATACTTCGCATCAGTGTCTTTTTGTCAGCATCCAGCTGGGATGCACAACCTGCTGGAGATGTACCCTTTCTTTCATGTTGAAGCTCATCTTTGTGCTACTGCCACAGCTCTGAATCTGTAGGAAGGTTTTTCTAGCTTCACATTCAAGAATTAAGCCAAACACAATGAGATGCAGCAGAACCACCACATTGATACATAATCATGCATATCTCACAGTATTACAGGAACCCAGCCAATTCACTTGTGATTTGGAAAATCCAAATATATAATATCATTTGTACACGACAGTGAAAGCTGAAATATATTACAAAATTTAGGAGCTTTAACAGAGATTAAGAAGGTGGCATTGCTTTTGTAAGCTTGTTGCAATGCATGTTTTTCTTTAAATTCCATTATTCCTATGGGGAAATATTCCAAAGCCCCCCCCACATACAATAACTAAAATCAGCAGATTTCTGAATTACTGTCTCAAGAACATGTGATAGAACAAATGCTTCACAATCCAAACACAGAGTAATCACTATTGAGTATGCAGACCTTCCTACAGAATTCATAGGATATAATAGAAGTCTAATTTTCAAACCCTTCATTACTGAAATAGATATCTCCTTCCCAAAAAACAAGCAAACAAAAAAAAAGTAGTTTCCTTGTTTGCTTTTTATTTCTGAGATTACAGTATCTGATCTCTTTGAGCACTACCTGCCTTAGAAAAGGTTTGTCAAGATACAGGAAACACAATTCATACAATATTAGCAATATTTCCTTAAGATGCCTCACACTTATAATTGCTTCCTTAACTTAGGAACAACAAAGCTAAGCAGAATGTGATTTTCTAAAACATATAAACATTTTGTTTAGAATTATTTCAGTAGCACAATTATGAGCCCAACCTATTTTTTCTTTGTGAAAATGGGCAGCTAACCTGATTTAGGAACATGTTTCTTTTAAACTACTATGCAAGTGATGATAACCAATTGCATAGCTGTTGTTGCATAAAGTTGTGTCATACTTAGAGCAGCAGAAATAGCATTACAGTTATTCTTGAATTATAATAAGATATGGGAAAAGAAGCTAGTCGTTAAAAAGTGTCAGTCCCTACAAAATATTTAATCAAAAATATTAGAGCATTCAAGAGCTGACCATCTCTCAGTCTACAATTAAAATTACTATTCTAAGAATTTTGATTTGTTTTGAAGGCAGCTAAAGTCTATTGACTGTTATGTTTTCAGCACTGACATTCTGTAGGGATCACAATATTTATGAGTAAGTTCAGTGGTGTTTTATATATTTACACAAAGCAGTTCAATTTCTTCTCATATCTGCAACTACAACAAAATCAACAGGCAAAATATTTCTTCACCTGTGTGGCCCTGAAGCTTTATCTGGTCATCATTACTTAGATCACATCTTGAAAAGAAGATCTTATACAAAATCACATGGGGAAAAAAAAGAACATTCCATCTTATTGAACTAATATGTTGTGGCTAGCTTATTCACCCAGGACAAAGAATTCCAATTTTCTCTGAAAACAGTTCATATGCATAGCACAATACATCTGTAAAGAACATTTTGCTTATCAAGTTATTGTGTCTTGCACACACACAAAAAAATTCTAAAAGCAGGAAAACTCAAATTCTTTCTCTATTGGTATTTATCAATTTTGAAATTGGTTATTCAGGAGAATAAGCATTCAAAAACAGGCTATTACCTTAAAATAGATTGTATAATACAGTTAGGTTAAAAAAGTAAATTACCTCAGAATGCCATACATGAACAACACATAATAGCTTAAAATTTGACATAGTCATTATATGTTCAAAGACTCAAAATAATGCAAATGTTATTTTAAAATCACCTGAAGAAATAAACAGAAATTTGGAGGTTTTGTCTTCTTTCTCTGAACTTTGTTTTCAAATACTACTTACTGGAAGACTAATGAGCTTTCTCTGAAATAGCTCTGCACTGCAGTGTGAAGCAGATGTGGGGCTTTGTCAACCCCTTTGCATTTCCTCAGGTTGTCAGCTTGTGTGATTTTTTTTTTTGTTTTTTTGCTCTGCCACATCATCTTTTTAACATACGCATTACTTATTCAGAACTTTTAAAAAATGCATGTCATTGAGTGGAAAAACTGCTCTGAGTTCACAGATGTGAAAATTCAAACCAGGGGATAAATTCTAAACCTCGAGTACCTTAAAATATTGGAACATTCTAGGTAATTGAGGACATAAACTGATTAATGTTTAGTTCTATATAATAAACATTGGGGAAAGGGATTTGTTCTTATTGTGACTACTATGTGTGATATAAGCAAGTTCTGTGATAGTGCTAAGTACACAGAGGAAAAAGGAAGAAGTGCAGTGAAACTGCAGATATTCTCTTTCATTCTTTTTTACCAAGCTGAGAGTGGGTACAAGATTGAATCTACTTCATAGGAAGTTAAAGGTGTCAGTGCTGAACTAGGTTATCTAAGCCACACTGGAATTTCTTCTTCAGATCAGTCTTGAATGGAGAACAGAAACCTGTGTTTAAAACAGCAGCCTATGTTACTGGTTCCTAGTTTGTTTTGGTTTGTTTGGGTTTGGTTTGGTTTGCTTTGGTTTGGTTTTTAGGGTTTTTTTGTTTGTTTTGTTGGGGGTTTTTTGGTAGAATACTGACATAAATTGTGTTAAACAGAATTACAGTTATGACATTGTGCAAACCAACAAAAAATCTATGGCTAAATCAGAAGGCATTTCCAGAAGAAGAGCTCGATCCAATAAAAGTTTTAGAGTTGTTAAACGTTCCACGAATGCCAAAGTTCAAGAATACCTGCAAAAGATTTCTACTAAAGTGACTCTGCCCGCATCATGCATCAGATCTCAAATTAAATCCTTTATGGCATATAAAATTATACTACAGTAAATCCTGCCACACACATCTTTCTGCAGTGCAGATCAGAACAACTACTTCCTGTGGAAAGGAATAAAAAAAGGCTGGAGAGTTGGGCAGGGAGAAATGTAATGAAATTCAACAAGGGCAAGTGTAAAGTCTTGCATCTGGGAAAGAACAACCCCATATATCAGTATAGGTTGGGGATTGACCTGCTGGAGAGCAGTGAAGAGGAAAAAGACCTGGGGGTCTTAGTGGATGGAAGGATGACAGTGAGCCACCAATGTGCTCTTGTGGCCAAGAGGGCCAATGCCATTCTGGGGTGTATTAGAAGGGGTGTGGTTAGTAGGTCAACAGAGGTTCTCCTCCCTCTCTACTCTGCCCTGGTGAAGCTGCATCTGGAATACTGTGTCCAATTCTGGGCCCCTGTGACTGTGTATCCAACCCCCTCCCCCCACCCCCCCTCCCACACAGAGCCGGGATGGGGGGAAAACAGAGACAGTATGGGAAAAGAGAGTAAAGAGGAAGGCCCCTACCCCTCCCCAAGGCCGTGGTTGGTGGGCACATGGGCCCTTCCCCCCAGCCCACATGTCAGGTGCAGACCCCTGTACCTGGGCAAGCCTGGGCAAGCCTGGGCATGCCGAACTGATGGTAATCAGTGTCTGCCCTTTTTGGCTTTTGCAATATGCTTTCTGGTAGCATTTTATAACAAAATTTGCATGGTTGTCTAAAACAGGTCTGACAGAGAGCAGGTGCTCTCTCTTCCTTAGGTTTTTCGCCGCCTTGCATATGTGGATTAAGCAGCCGCAGGACAAGGAGGATTTCCTGATTAAAAGAGACACCAGAAAAAATTCTTACAATCAGAAAATAGCATTGTGAGTAGATTTGGAACACTCCTAAGTCTCCAGCCTTTTGTTAGTATGGGTAACATACTGCTTTTGGATTAATCTCTCTCCAAATTCTGTTTCTCAAGTATTTGTAACCATTCCTATATTCTGGAGCTATTCTTCAACTGAGCAAAAAATCTTCATATAATATTTTCATAACCTTTGTGTATATAGTTATGTGGGTGGTGGAGTTTAAATTAATAAATAATTTATATTTTCATTAATTCCTTTTTCATTTATAACAGCCCCTCAATTGAAGAAGGACAGGGAACTATTTGAAAGAGTCCAGGGAAGAACCACAGAAATGATTAAGGGAGTGGAACATCTTTCTTGTGAGAAGAGACTGAGGGAGCTGGGTTTCTTTATCTTGGAGAAAAGAAAACAAAGGGGTGACCTCATTAATGTTTATAAATACGTAAAGGGTGAGTGCCCAGAGGATGGAATCAGGCTCTTGGTGACGCCCAGTGACAGAATGAGGGGCAGTGGGCGGAAGTTGAGGCATAAGAAGTTCCATGTAAACATGAGGAAAAACGTTTTCACTGTGAGGGTGACAGAATACTGGAACAGGCTGCCCTGGGAGGTTGTGGAGTCTCCCTCTCTGGAAATATTCAAGGCCCACCTGGATGCATTCCTATATGACCTGGCATAGGTGACCCTGCTCTGGCAGGGGGGTTGTACTAGATGATCTTTCGAGGCTCCTACCAGCCCCTAACATTATGTGATTCTGTGAAAAGGCATAAAATAGTCTGTGCTTCACACATCTTCCTGGAAAAGGTCAATTATCTAGTTGAATTTAGAACATGATTCACTCACTCAAGCTATTGGCCAGATGGTAGGGCAGTAGCAAGATAGTAATCAAAACACATGTTCAGCAAGTGAGGGGTTTAAGTCTTTAAAATACTGTCTCCGTCTTTAGACTGTTCTACTTATAACTTGTCCTCACAACTCTCTTGGAAGCTAAACCGCTCGTCTGTCAGAGATATGTCCAGTAGAATAACATGTTGTAAACCAACCACAATTCAGTTTTGAGTGCTTGCTCATCTAGGATGGCAAATATGGGCTGGAAAAGGTCAAGAAAGCCTTTTATTCTTTGAAATGTTGTTGGATTTTTCCCTAGCAGTTTTCTGAAAATACACTCAGGAAAAATACACTCAGTTTACCATGGCTGATCATATATCTAAACTGTAATTGAAAAGGTGGTCAACAGAACTGAATAACTCACTTTTAAACATTTAGTCTAAGATTCAAGTCCTCTTTTAGAACCTAACCTCTTCCTGAAACCCATAGACCTCTTACAATTTATTTCTGGTTTCAGTCCAGCGTTTTACACATGTGTGTGCTGGTTTGAGGCCAGACAGATCCTCTTTTGCTCTGAGGGGGACAAAAGAATGACACTCACAAACGGATTGAAGAGTGATGGAAACTTTAAATGGAAAAGCAAATGGTGAAATTACAAAAAACTACAAGCATAGTGGCAAGTATATCCCTTTGCATACAGAGTCCCTTACATAACACCCACAGGCCTCCCATCTCTTCCCTTCTTCCTGCCTGAAGATCCCCAAGGCTCTTTCATCCCCCCCGCCATTGCTAGGTTAGTCTCAGGCTGGCCAGGTCTGAGACTGCCTCCCTTTCCCCCCCTTTTCCTCCTGGCATTAGGCCTAAGCAGGCCTAAGAGGCCTTGAGATACTCTCCCACCGTTACCCGATCAGGAAGCATCTCCCATGGGAGCAGCGAAGGAAGAAAGAGGAAGAGAATGACTTTGCAGATGGATTGATAGGGCACAGGATTTACGTGTAGAAATATGCCGTGTCCTGTGTCCACCTTATTGGGTCGGACACTCAGGACACCGAAGGTGTAGCTTATATGGCAGTAAGAGGAAGCACCCAGCCTGAACTGCCACAACGTGGAACCTACAGAACTTTCACAAAACAGTATGGTGTGTTATGTCATATCATTTGAAATGTAAACCAATGTCACTTATTCTTCACTAAAGCTATGAAGCTGTAGACTTTTTATTCAGAAAGCTTTTTGATTTGTTAAAAATTTATATCATATACGTAATTTGGAAAAAAAAACAACAAAGACATAAAGTTTTAGTTTACCTCTTTTCTAAAAAATAACTTCTATGATGTTCATATTGTTCTGTTATCAGAATGGCAATCATGGAACAAAAAGAAAAAAAAAAACAGAGCTTTCAAAAGGCACCTGCAGTGTGATCTTTTCTGTAAGTACTGGGTGAGACACAAGTCAGAAACTTCTCAATTATATACAAATTAAAAATTTGACAGAACCATGTAAATAAGTTGCTAATACAGGACTGACTGCTCAGTTTGGCAAGGGTTAGTTTGTACCAGCTATGATCCATTTTTTATGGAAACAGTGTTCAGTTTTCTGTGACAGTCAGATAGAGAAGGGCAGTCACTACAAGCAATTGTTAGTGTTTGGTAAGCTCTCTAATATAGATAAGCAAGTCTCCTGCTGTAGTTGAATGCAAGTTACAGAAGACAAGAAAAAAACAATACAAGTTACAGAAGACAAGAAAAAACAATACAAGTTACAGAAGGCAGGAAAAAGGCTACTTTGCAGTGTAATGATAATGAACACTACTACAGTATTGTAAATTCTCATAATTTGCTAGTAAACTCAGAATTAGAACTATCAGAGTTTTTTCCTTTTTTTCTTTTTACTTGACAAAGTTGCATTACAGTTCATCACAAAATAATTTGTTACTATGATGTCTGTTGGTTCAGATGATAAAGCTAGTTACAAACATCTAGTACTAATCTCATTAATTTAAATGTATATGAATGTCAAATTTTATGTTTTGAGTGTAATGTACAGTTCAATTTTTGAAAAAAAAAAAAAAGATGATAATGAAATGTGAATAATGCCGAGTGAGGCAGAAAGAAATTTTTTTAATATAAAATCTATTGACATTTTGTTGACAACTTTCTAAGGCCCAAAGTACTTTCAAGCTGAGACATAAAAAAGAAAGAGAGAGAGAGAAAGAATTCGTCCAGACCTAAGCATTACAATATTACAAGGTTTTATGTGGCAGAAAAAGACTAACAATGAACATGAACTTTTCCATTATAGACAAGAGAGCAAAGTATTACAGAGATTTTTTAATTTTTGTTCCTAATTGATCCAAATGACTCAAGAAATGCCTAAAGTGTAGAGAATTTTCATTTTATTTATAGGCCTTAAAAATTTTCATATTATTATCTTGGCTGATAAATGAGATGTCAGATGCATTTTTAATTGTGGATATTTTAAGGAATATATGATCAAATACTGAAGTGATTGAATCTGTGACTCAAATTTCATTGATGAATCAAAGAAAACCTCTTAATAGATTTATACCTGCCTCATAAAGGAACATAGATCTTTGATTTGATGAAATGTTCCCATTTCCATATTTTTAGGTTTCCCAAGGAGCCATAAACTTTTTATAAACCAAACAAATCCTTGTATCTGAAGAGAAGTGTGAATTTAGACTTTGTGTACCTATATACATATTATACAGTATATGACTGTAATGACTTAGCACAAGGGCTAACCTGCCTGCTGTCCCAACAAAGTGATGGGATAGATAACACACAAAACTCAGGGTTGAGATAAAGAGATAAGAATATAATATGAGATATCACAATCACAATTCATAATTACCTTAGCTAAATCTAATTGATCTAATAATACAATGCGTGATTACCTTAGCCTATTTGCAGAATAAGCACAGTGAAATACACAGAGGAAAAAACAGCATAAAATAGAAAACCAAAACTAGTGCTACTCAACTCCCACATGTTTCACCGCCAGGCCTCCAGAGAGCCATCCACACCCTAGAACCCATAACCCAGAAGCAGCAACTGGAACAGGAAGTTTCCCATGTTGTAATCTGAACTTCGAGCCCTGTAATACTTTGCTCCAGGTAGCACTGTCACTTTTTGAAGCCTGCACGACTGCAGCATGGTACGAATAACAGCAGCAGGTTCAACGCAGTCCATGACAATGAAATAGTATTTATCCAAAAGTTTAGGCATAGGATTGGATGAAACACATCCAGGGCTGGTGACTCAACCACATTCCAATGCCTGACCACTCTTTCTGTGAAATTTTTTTCCTAATTGCCCACTCTAAACATACCCAGTTGTAGCTTTAGGCCATTCCCTCTTGTTCTATCACTAATTACCTGGGAGAAGAGACCAGCACCAGCCTCTCCACAACACCCTTTCAGTTAGTTGTAGACAGCAATTAGGTCTCCCTTCAGCTTCCTCTTTTCCATACTAAACAGCCCCAGCTCCTTCAGTTGATCCTTATAAGACTTATTTTCCAGGCCCTTCACCAACTTTGTTACCCTCCTCTGCACTCACTCCAGCACCTCCACATCTCTCCTGTATTGAGGTCCCCAAAACTGAGCACAATACTTGAGGTGTGGCCTCACCAGAGCTGAGTACAAGGGAACAATCACCTCCCTACTTGATACAAGCCAGAGTGCCATTGGCTTTCCTAGCCACCTGGGTGCACTGCTTACTCATATTCAGGTTGGAACTCCCAGGTCCCTTTCTGCCAGACAGTTCTCCAGCCATGCTTCCCCAAGCCTGTAGCATTGCTTGGGGTTGTTGTGACCCAACTGCAGGACCTTTGCATGTGGCCTCGTTGAAGCTCATCCTATTAACATTGGCCCATCCATCCAATCTATCCAAGTCCCTCTGTAGAGCCTCCCTACCCTTGTGCAGATGAACACATCCACCTACCCTGGTGTCATNACAGTTCTCCAGCCATGCTTCCCTGTAGCATTGCTTGGGGTTGTTGTGACCCAACTGCAGGACCTTTGCATGTGTCCTCGTTGAAGCTCATCCTATTAACATTGGCCCATCCATCCAATCTATCCAAGTCCCTCTGTAGAGCCTCCCTACCCTTGTGCAGATGAACACATCCACCTACCCTGGTGTCATCTGCAAACTTAGTGTTGGCATATTCTGTGTCTTCATTGAGGTCATCACAGAAGTGGTTCCAACACTGGTCCTGAGAACACCACTTGTGACCAGCCACCAGCTGGTTCTAACTCCATTGACCACCACCCTTTGGGCCCATTTGCCCAGCCAGTGCTTTATCCAGCAGTGTGTGCTCATTCAAGCCACAAGCAGCCAGTGTGTCCACAAGAATTCTGTGGGAAACCGTGTCAAAGGCTTTTCAAAAGTCTAGGTAGACAATATCCACAGCCTTTCCCTCATCCAACAGCTGGGTCATCCAGTTATAGGAGGAGATTAGGTTTGTCAGGCAGGACCTGCCCTTCATAAACCCATGCTGATTAGGCCTGATCCCCTGGTTATTCTCTATATGGCATATAATAGCACATAATAGCACTTGACTTAATCTGTTCCATGACCTTCCCTGGTACTGAGGTCAGACTAACAGGTCTATAGTTTCCTGGATCCTCCTTTCTTCCTTTCTTGTAGATAGGCATTAAATTTGGTACTCTGAAGTTTGAATCTCACTATGAATATAACAGTCTGATATTTCCAAAATTACATAGTGCAAATATAAAATCCAATAGCCCTCTGTAATTATTATTTTTGGCTCTATATTTAGAAAAGCAACTGATTTTAAAATTTGTTTTCTTATGTACTTTTTATGTTAGCAAGAATATAAATGCAGAAATAGTTTCTAGGTTGATATTTTGTCAACATCTATTCATTACTTTCACTTGGTAAAATGACTATATCCTGTAAATGTTTTTTAGGGTTTTTTGCCTTTTTTGGTTTTGTTCGGTTGGTTTGGTTTGCTTTGGTTTGGTTTGGTTTTGTGCCTTAATTTGGCAATGTCACAAATACAACAAAGCAAGATTAATATAATTCAAGTTCTTTGGTTTGGAAAATACAATATAAATGTATAACTTTTTTTGCCTGTAATTATAGAAATTATATTGACAATGAACCAAAAGCAAGAAATCCTTAATTTCAGTGACAATTACCTTGATCATCTTGTCCCCTATTAGTCTTGCAATTTTCTTACTCTTCTACCTCTAGCACATTTCTGGAGTGAACGGACTGCTACTGAAGGGACTTTCAATTTTGATGGCCTATTTCACCTGAAAATTGGTATAGAGATACATTAAACCTCATTCTGTGCATTTCATAGTTTAGATTGTAGTTTTGCTTGTAACTACAGCTTCATTTGCTTTCAACTGAGCAGGTCTGGAGATTTCATGTTGAGGGGGGAATTTCAACCCACCACAATTGAATAAGCAAATACAGGGCTCTTTGTTTCATCATGAAATGAGAATACAATGTAAAAAGAATATGTATGTATAGACATATAGCCATTATCCTATCAGTGACTTTTTGATCAAAGTTTTAGTGCATATATATTACACAGGAGCCTGGAAGAGCACAACGTAAATCTTTCCATAAACAGAAGTATAGTGACGAAATAAAAAATAAGACATATTTTTGCACAATGACTTCCTTTGTTAGATGTCATTATTGTCTCTTATCTTTGTAAAAAATAAATATAATCAGTCTAAACAGAAAGCATGTTTTTCATAAAATAGGTAAAAGCAGCATTCTTAGCTCTAGTCACTACTGTGATTCTCAATCTCATATTGGCCTCTGGGGAAATACCCAGAGACCTGTTGTCTGGACTAGGAGTGCAGTCATCACTACTGAGAACCATTTCTCATGCTTGTCACTTAGCTCTTGAAAAGATACACATCCACATATTATGTGTCACATACATTCCACACACTGTAAACCATTTCCTCACACTTGCAGTCTGCACTGAAAAAGATGACTATTGGCAGTGCTTCATGTTGTGTTTTAAATTAAAATAATGTCCAAACAACCTATGTGCTTAGCTTTTGAAATTAGTTTAAAAGCAGGCTATGTAACACTGAAATTAGTCATTATAACCTATTTATTGCAAAATATCATAAACCAGGAAAATCTTCTAATATTTTATTGAGGCTATGTGCACAACAGGGATATTGAAAGCAGTTTTAAAAATGCAATACTATTCTCAAAGGAAATCCATGGTTTATATTAATTTGTATAGGACCTTGTACAGGACCCAGCTATAATATTTGCTATAAGACATTAATTTTACAAACAAACATGAAAGTTTTGAAAGCTACTCTTTCTCACTTCTGTTTTCTCCACATTTTTCTCCTCCTTTCCATCATTTTCATGTTTTTTGAGTTACATAAGCAAACAGATACACTTCTTGATATCTTAGCTTCCACTTCTCATTTTTGCATACCATCACTTGTTCTGTTTAGTCCAATCCTGGAAGCTGTAATATTACACTTCATGAACCCTCAAAAAAAAAAAAAAAAAAAAAAAA
>VXBD01007780.1:281246-382271 GCA_013399975.1 Indicator maculatus
AAAAGATGTTGTGTAGTTCCAACTGTCTCCTTTCATTCAGCTTAAACTAATCTCCCAGAAACTGTGAAAAACTCTATGTCATTTAAGACTACAAAATGGCAGGATATGGTTAAATTTGGAGTAATTATTTTTACCTAATACATGTTACTGAATTACTAGATGGAGAGTAAAGTTTCGTTATTTCTTAGCTTGCAACATTTTTTGCCCATTCTTGGATGCTTATTTTCCTCTTCACTATGCTGGTCATGAAGCTTGATATCATTTATAGTGTTTATTATATTAAGACTTATGTTTTCATCTTTCATTCAGCAACTATTGGTACATCTCATTTCTAAGGCTAACAGATTAAACGACTACTTAGGATGTTGGATATTGTGTAAGTGGATATAAGCTTCTCTACAGAATATGGCATAATTCCAGAACGGTCTGTATCACAAAATCACAGAACTACTATTTTAAGATGAATATAAAATTAAGTAGTTAATCTTAGTGCTTCATTTTTATCAGACCTGTGGCAAACATATTAAAAAATGATAAGCAGGAATTCTTTAACTTTGAAACAAGGGCTATATTCTGTACATACATAATATAGCTCTAGGACCTGAGATAACCTATGTGTTCATAATATTTTGATTTTAAAATAGTTTAATTCACTCATATTTATCTTTGTAGTGCAAAGAAAAAGTTTGAATGTATTATTTCTACTAATAAAAAATGTCATTTACTTCTGAAGAACTGGAATTTAGAGAAGGTATTGTATATGTTAGCATGAATGAAAATGAAAGTTTAAATAATTAACAGGAATGTCTTTTTAAAATGTAATTAAATAAAAGTTATGTAATGGGATTTATGTTTCAAATATTAAAGCAATCTTGTACCTTTTCGGTTCTGGATAAAACCAAATAACATTTTGGCTTGTATCAGATACAGTGTGGCCAACAAGACTAGGGAGGAGACTGTTTTTGGCACTGGTGAGGCTGTACCTTGAATATTGTATTCAGTTTTGGGCTTCTCATGACAAGAAAGCCATTGGGGTGCTGGAGCATGTCCAAGGAACTGAAACAAAGCTGAAGAGGGAATCTAGCACACAAGTCTTCAAATGAGTAGCTTGGGGAGCTGATATTGTTTAGTTCAGACAAAAGAAAGCTCAGGAGACTTGATCTCTTGAAGTTTAAGAGAGGAAGTACCACTGTCCTCCATATACTGTTCTCTTTATTGCTGGAGAGAGGTTCAAAGGAGATTGTAGACAGGTGAGTGTCCATGTCTTTTTCCAAGTAACAAGCACAGGACAAGAGAAAATGTCCTCAAGTTGCAGCAGGGGAGTTTTCAATGGATTATGTGGAAAATTTTCTTCACCTAAAGGGTTATCAAGGATTAGAACAGGCTGCTTAGGAAAGTGTTGAGTCATCATCCCTGGAGATATTTAAAAGGCTTGTAAAAATGTGCACATGGTTTAGTGGTGGACTTGGCAACGTTAAATTCACAACTGGACTCAGGGATCTGAAGGGTGTTTTCCAGCATCAATGACTTATGATTCTGTGATTCTGAGATTCAGTTATTCTAAACCACAAATGTCTTCTGTGAGGTTTTTTCTTTCTGTGAAACTTCTCATACCAGATCACTGTCACAAGCAGGACAAACTGCATCTGGTATTAGATCTGTTAAATCAGTTCTGCTTTCCAAATTTTGTAGGATAGTGTATATTGGCATTTTCATAGTACTTTCCAATCAAAAATCTCAAAATATATTCAAGTGTTAATGCATGAATACTAAGAACCTAGGAGAGAGAATATTAAATCTTGGAAGAAGTTAACAACAGAGGAAAAGACTACACGATCCTATGTTAAAAACAGAACGAAGTCTCTGCTTAGCTCTACTACAAATGTATACCTTCAATTCAGATTTAATCCTGAAGTAAGAAATCTTAGTGGACAATAAGGCATCTATTCTTCATTATCATTGATGGCTTTATAATTGGGTTTACCACCATCAATTCCATTTTATCTCTTCTTCGTTTTTAGCTATATTTCTCTCCTTTTATGAGGTGAGTGGTGTTAAAAGGTTTTTTTTGGTTTTTTTGTTTGTTTTTAATTGGCATTTGTCATAGCCAAATAGGTATGATAGTGCTGTCATTTGTTTTCGTTTCACCAGTATGTCACTCTTGAGATTGAAATATACATTGAAGAGAAAGTCCACTTTCTGAGACACGTAATGAAACGGATGAAGTTTCTTAAATCACGTTTTACTTGAAGCATAGTATTGTACTACAAATAGTATGAGGGATACTATCCCTCATGCTTTGATATATTCTGAGATATATATTTTGAAATTCAATACTGCTTTGTTGATTATATTATTGTAATTACAGAGTAGAACACAGGAATCAAGTGGTTTCCTTGTCAAAATTTCAGCTTCATTATACAAGCTTGTCTATATTTTATGCATTCTTCTCAGAAATATTAATTTTATATAAATAGGTTAAAATATTATTTTCCTCACATTTATTTTTCACACATGTTGATGAAATTTTTTTTCCCTGCAATAGTAAGGAGAAGAATCAAATGTACTTTTTTGCTTTGTAGACCTCAAGGGTCAAGAATACAGAAAGTTTGAATATGACATCATTTACCTGTGCATTTGAAGATAATTCCCAAAATGCTGCAGTAAGGAAATATAGCATTTAGTAAACAAGTTTTGTGAACATAAACTAAAAGGAAAGAAAAAACTAAAGCCCTTTTCCTATAAATAGGAAAAGGGCTTTAGTTTTTTCTTTCCTTTTAGTTCCTATAAATAGGGTGTATGAAATGTTTTCCTTCCAGAAATAAATAATCTAAGACATTTTTCTACCAATTCTACTAATTTTATCTACTTTTAAGGCATCTATCACAGTGACACATAAACATGCATATTCTTGGATTTTATTCTCTATGATTCTTTTTCCTTACACTCTAATGTTTTACTGTGTTGTCTTAAAAATAAATTCCAGCAGTACACTGTTTCTTTCTTTTTGCTGATGCTGCAAACCAGGATTCAAGAAATACAGAAGAGGAAAAGTTTTTGATGTTGTCATTACAAAAATGTCAAAGTGTGGTCATATAATTTTTGAAGTACACTTTCCTGCAAGCCATATATTATTAACTGTAAATTGTATAAGGAATTCTGACCACATATGTGTCCAATACTTTAATAAGCATCATCTGTTATGGTATATCAGCTTATCAGAGGATGATGATGATAGTACTTTTCTAGTTACTGGAAACATGTCTGTCACACAGTTCCAGTTTCTAGTTTTGGAGGTGTTAGTCTCTTCTACTTTGCTGTCTTCTGGCTTGGATGTTGTTCTTTTCTGCTTGCTGTCTTTTTTTCACTGGTTGTCTTTTGCTGGCTTGCTTTGTTTGCTTGTTCACATGGTATTTTTCATTGTATCATTTCATTAAACTCTCCTTATATCATTATATCTCCTTATATGAACCCATAGGTCTTTTTTTGTGGGTTTGTCTTGGTTTTGCTCCCAGTCTTTGGTGGGAGGAGGGGTTTGTTTGTTACAGCAGGTTGTCTTAAACCAGGACAGTGTCTTTCCAGTTCTAAGTAATATATCTGAAGAAGGTATCTAGATAGTATTTATCAAATAAAGAAGTTAATAGAACAAATTATAGAAATCAGTTTTAATACAACTTTCAATATATGCCTAGATGATGTTTTAAATTCCCCCATAGAACAGAACAGAAAATCTGAGATAATTGTAATGGAAAGAGAATATTTGTCCAAGTAAAGACAGTGAAGGATTAAAACTATAGCTTGGCAGGCAATGGAATTAAGTAAGCTAGTGAAAAATAATTAGTGTTAATTAAAATATTCTTCAGTAAACTGGGTATTAATCGACTGTAACAATCCTAAAATATAATATGAAAGGATAAAATAGATTTAAAACAGGTAATTAATTCATAACAAATCAATTTTGCATCATTGCCAGTGACAGCGTACCTGAACCATGCTTTCTATGGTTCTTGGTTATGAAAATTTCTCTCTTAAATTGCTACTCAGTAAAATATACTGAAAGTGAATACCTTTCTTTCTTTGTACAAAATTTGTGTTTGGTGTTCCTTGCAAGTGGTTAAACTGCAGTATGTCATTTAAAGTTTTCTGAATGTAAATCTCTGAGGATGTATTTTCATACAAACATTAAATATTAGTCAATTAGAATTTGTAATTGTAGAAAATTAACATAAAATTTAGGATAGAAAAGAATATAGGTAAATTAATGAAAAAGTTACAGTCAAACTTTACAGTCAACATAGGAGTTTGCCTATTAGTGTTCCAGCCTGGTGTGTGTGTGTGGAGGGGGGGTGGTGAGGAGGCAGGAGGAAGGGGCAGGGGAAATGTCAGGGAAATGACTGAAAAATGGTGGTAAAAAGCTGCTGGGATTGGCTAAGTGACATTGACATTTGCTGTACCAGAAATTTAAGGAAACTTTAAAGCTATTAACTGTCAGTCATTATTGCGAGTGGTTCTAAATTAAGGTTTTAGGAAAGTGTAGCTTATTTTTTTCAAGTTCTACAGAAACCATAGAAGTGGTTAGAAATTGCTAGTGTATAAAGTCTTTTATTTCTTCCTCCCCAACAGTGAAGTGAGACACAGAGGACTGCAGTATTAGTGTAAACATCGCTGTAGTGAAATGAAAAAGAGAGAGAGTTGGAAGCTCAGAAATATGGAATAAATCAGTGTGCAATGATATAATTTTTTTCCTTAAAACATGAAATTCAGAAAAGTCAGAATTATATTCTTAAGAAATAAATAGTTTTATCACTATGCTAGGAAATGCACTTCATTGTTTTCTTCCTTAAGAACTCTCTTCCCTGGAGATAATTTCTGTAATTTGCTGAAAGCACAGCTGGAGAAAGTAGAGAGAATGATAAAAATTCATGCACCTATGAAGTTTGAGCCTATGTGTTTAAAGCAGCTCCTTAAAGATCACACATTCAAGTTATCCCATAAATCTTGATCTACTGGTAATGGTTTCTCACAGTTGTAACATACTATCCTGAAAACATTATTTCACATCTTAGATAATTGTCTCTCACATTTTGATTTTTTTATATGTATTACACATCACAAATATGTCTATTGAGTGTGAATCAAGGTGTCTGAAAAATTAGCCTCATTTAAACCCTACTATGAAGTTTAACTGAAAGGCTGATATGTCATCCATACAATTACAGAAGAAAGATAAAGCTATAATCTTAAGGCAAAAAATAATTTCAAAAGAAGTCTGACTGCTAATGTGTGACATTTAAACTATGTAATGAACTATACAGTCTTTTAATATCTTTTAATAATTGTTATGCAGACAAACTCAAGGATATTTATTTAAAATTCTATATAAAAGTATTTCCTTATGAGGTATTTATTTTCTGACCATGACTACAGCACAGTGGAAGATGATTAGTTTTACACAGTTAGCACATAGACTATAAGGGTCCACATGCAGTAGAAACTATCACACTCTTCAGCACACAGTGCATAAGCCTGCTTATTGTTGTAGGCACAGCTTTTAGTGTCTCCTTTGCCTTGCCTGGTTTTCCTGCCAAAACAAACATGATATGATTTGTTGTTTATCTATCTTTTTAATGTTCATTATCTTGCTGTCATTTTGCTGGTGGCGGCTAAGAGCTCAGATGGCAGGTCCCCAAGTTACAATACGCTTTTTACAGCTAAACATATTTTAAAAGTGTTCTTTCACTCAATCTCTTTCCCACCCAGAGTCTTCTCTGCCCATTAGCCATCACACTTAGAATACATCTTTTGCCATGGTGAAACGTGTCTGCTTGTTGTGCCATGGACCTCAGCTGAGACATTTAGGTGGAAGAGTTTCTGCATGCTGAAAAACTTTGCATAAAGCACTATGTTATTTTAGGAAAGTTTGGAACCCATGCCTGCTAGGTTCAGCTTTACCTGGCTCTTACTTGGAAATGCAAAGAACTGTCACTGCGTGTTCATTCTTTCTGAGTACTCAGAATCACAGAATCACAGAATCAATCTGGTTGGAAGAGACCTCAAAGATCTTACAGTCCAACCTTTGACCCAGTACTGAAGGGTTAACACGAAACCATGTCCCTAACAGCCAAGTCCACACACCTCTTGAACACTCGCAGGGATGGTGACTCCACCACTGGCCTGGTCAGACCATTGCAATGTTTGATAACCCTCTCTGTGAAGACATATTTCCTAATATCTAGCCAAAACCTCCCTGGGTGCAGCTTTTAACCATTTCCTGCTTCGTATTCTGTTCCTACCGCACAAGATCCTGAGCTCCACCATCTGCTGATAGCTACAGCCAAGACTGCTGTCAACTTTCACTACCTCAAGCATCCATCCAAGCATCTTTGAAGTATAAGACTAAGCATAATTTGCTTGATTAGCTTTGTTACTGCATTTTCATAAGAGAACTTTAGAAAACCCCTGCATTGCCTGAACCCTGCTGTATTATCCTTCTAGCAGAATGGCTGAAATACCCAACGAGAACTAGGGCCTGAAAATATAAGGCTCCTTATCTGAACTTAGCAAAGATCAATGTACTTCCTCTGTTTCCTGTTCTCACATAAAGGGCAATTCTTCTTCTTTCTTGAAGAATTTGTGCCTCACAACTAGCAGGACTCCAGCCATGTGAGCTAGAACAACATGTCTCTGTGAACTCAGTGAGATTGCAACCCTTGGTTTGCACAAAGCTCTCTAGCTCCCATTGTTTGTGTCCTATACTGTGTGCATGAGCATACAGGCAGTTCAGATAGACATGCAGTCATATTAATTTCCTGGAAAGGATACAACAGCTTTTTTCGTAATGTTGTTCTGTGGACACTTTCTGATTTATATGCGTACACTTGAGGTGACCCTGCTTCAGTGCTGGACAAATGATATACACCCAAATTTTATTCACCTCAAAAAGAAAGGACAATGTATGAGTCTGTAAATGCAGAGGGTGAAAGAAAAAAGAATCTTGGAATATCTCTTTAATATATATAAGCATAACCACAATAACAGGAGACATTTTTTCAGTGAAGCAAAACCACAGTTATTCCAATATTTGAGAACTCGATTTTGACTCATTTTACAATCTCAAGTTACTGTTTTGCTTTAACCAAATAAAAAACCATTTAGAGAGCATGTTACACATCCAAAATTATTCCATACTACTTTTCCATCATTTCATACTATTTAATTAGCTATTAATAGCCCATTTTTTCATAGGATAATTCCGGTTAGTAGGGAACTTGAAAAGTCACAGGAGCTGTCTTTAAACACCATGGAAGGTTATATTTTTACCATAAACTTTGTCTGCATTCTTATTAACAATTACTTGTAGCCTTCTAGTGTTCCTTCACCAAATCCTTCAACCTAAGCTCTGATTGCCAGCACTTAGACCTTGAAGCATTTACACATAGAAAAAAAGAGAGAGGTTATGCATGAAAAACAAAACAAACAAAAAAACGCATTTAGTGAGAAGATAGGATAGATTGCAATGACAATCACACGTAAGAATCAATTGGGCAAAATGTCCTGACTATCATTCTTTTTGCACAACAGGTCATTTTATTAATCTTCCTTTACACTTTCTTACACTCATTCCTACCTGACTCACCTATTTCCCCTTTTTGACCTTTCGCCTAAACACCCTAAAATAAATTTTTCACTACCCCAGAGGTCCTTCCTCAAGAATCTCATAATATTTGTCCTAATCTTTATTCATAATTCCTATAATTTACATAGTTCAAGCTGACTTTCTTTAAGGCTAAGCTATACCTGAATAGTTTTGTTAAAGGTTTATCTGTCAATGGCTGGAGATTTGAGGTCTTCATTATTGTCTCTGTCATCACCTTTTCATTAGGTTTGTATACCCAAGTGTTTAATTTATCACTTTTAAATATAACAGCAAAAATAAATAAATAAATAAATAAATAAATAAATAAAGAGAACCCACGTTTTTAAATAAGTAAAATATTTATTTCACTTATGCTGCGTAGATATGCTCTCACATTCCACATATCTTAGCACAATTTCAGACAAGACCAAAGGTCCTGAACTGTGAGGCTTGCAGGTTCTCAATAATAATGGAAAACCATGTTTGGCAGGCTACAGTAACATATCATGAGGGAGCTACAAGAGCAGGGATGATCCTTCACAACAAACAAGCCCAAAGCCAAGGATGACCCCAGCACAGCTAGTGTCATCATTAATGGGGCACAGAGACTTTGCATCTGAGTGCAGTAAGCAGAACTCAGCATTGGGGATTACTGACAGCCTGAATACAGCAAGAAAGGAGTCAAGACCAGGATTTTTCCAGGAGGTTGGGAGCAAAATGATACAGGGAGGAACACAGGAGTGGAGACAAGGACGTAACATGGGTGCTAAGTCTACCCAGGAGACAAAACCTGAGATAAGGTGCAGCAAAAGTTCGAGACCCATCTAAGAGAAAAGATACCAGGGAACATAGAACCAAGACACATCCAGAAGCCAGGTCCAGAGGCAGAAATGTACATAGGCACTCTTACAGCATGATTGGCTGCCCAGGCCTGAGCTCTGGGCTCATTTATTTGGGTGTGTTTCTCAGGTTATGATAGTCAGGGTCACTACGGTCTGTTAGGGGCTCTGATATGTACTATGTGAAATCCCACCAGATCACTTATTCGTAGTGAATACATGAATACATAAAATAGCTGATAGACTGGCACTCAAATCAACTTTTTTTTACCAGGTGAGATAGTAATTCAGCTCTACAAAATAAAAAGATCTTATTATTCACTTACCAAACTAATAATGATAGTGAAAATACTTCAACATGTTAGTATACCAAGCCAAGGAAAATAAGAAAATAATACTTTTATAAATAATGTTTGATATGGTGTACAATAAATGTCATAATATTGAAAATAAAATGTACAGACCTTACAATGATATTAATAATGCAATAGCTTTCTTACCAATATATCAAGAAGAGCCACAAAACCAAACTCTGATATGTTATAAGCTAATAAATTGTGGAATTAAAAGTATGTGCTCTATGCTACACTTTATTCATTTCCATCTTATGACACTCAGTCATTGTTCTGTCCTTTATGGAGCAGTCTAGGACGGAAAGATGTTCACACTTGACTATTAAGAGTGGAGTGCATTTCTCATATAGAATACATAATAAATGCATATGTTATAGGTGGTTGTGTCCACCTATAGCAACATTAATCCATGGGCAGATGACTCAAACCACATTAAGATCTCCAAAAGCAGCAATTCTACTAACATCATTACGAGAATGCAAAAAGTAATGAAAAATGTTTCCCTTTTGAAAAGCACTATTTATGTAGTTAGTGTAGTTCATTTGCAGCCTCTTCCGGTCACATAGCAACATCTCTGCTGGAAGCTGAATGTGGCTGTAATAGTCTGCTCAAGTATATCTGCAAATGAAAGTGAAGAACTGTCTTTATCTCCAGTTTTTCTTCACTGTGTGATTGACAAGGTGGAAACGTTTTTGGAAGGGTTTTTGTTTGTTTGTTTGTTTGTTTCCTGATAGTCACCTATTACTAAGTGCTACTGACCAATAACAGAAGAAATTTTGATATGCTGAGTTTCAACTGGAGTTACACTCAAAAATTAACATGTTCTAACACAAAGAAGTGACACAACTGAAGCAATGTCAAGGTAAAAACAAAAAATCAAAGCCCAAGAATATATATATGTATAATGTGAGGTTTTCCAAGATATCCTTATTTCTAAATATCATTACGTATTTATTTTTCTAATTGCCTGGGCCATTGCACCTCAAGTCCCATAAAGTGCAGTATAGCACTGTCAGTTTTCTTGCTTAACATTTATGAACTGAGTCCCACAGAATATATACATCTGAGGAGCATGATCCTTAGGAACAGACCAGGAAAAGTCACTCCTGTAGCTCATGAAGAAACTGCTTGCTGTGAGCAATATGCTAAACACATGCAATTGAGATCCACTACTTTTGCCACCTAGAACTGCACAGTTTGTAGCAGTTATTACCACATCTGGAAGAAAGGTGAACAAATGAATAAAAAAGAAAGATCCTGAATGACAAATTTATTGTTACTCACAGGTGTTGTAATGATCATTACTTGGCTATTGCTGTTAAGGTAGAACTCCTCCCCTCAAAGAAAGACATTATCCCTTCTTTCATTGCTGAGATTATTTTCAAAGAAAGATAAATTAGTTGTCTATTTTTTTCTCCATACCAAGTCAACAATAAAATAAAAAAGATTAATCAATAATATTGAAACCACTGAGCTGGTAATAGTGATGTTGAATACAGACATAATTAGATATTACTTGCCTGTAAATAGTTTAGTTAAATCCATGTACTTCAATACTAAAGGAATGTTTTGGTTAAGATACATACAGAACATACAGCATATATATGTACACACACGTAGATATATTTATACACATATGTATAGACAGAGAGAGTTTAAAAGTAGAAATTCCAGAAGACTATTTCAGGAGCAGACTACTAATTAGCAATATTTCGTGGTTTTGCAAAACTAACTTAGTGTGAACTTTAAGAGTTAATCACCCACCAAATTCTTCAGTGCAACCATGCACAAAATGCTAAATCATGCATTTATTATCAGGAAAACTCAATTGATTTTACTAAGAAATAATGGTGTAGCATATTTTCCCCATTTTTAAAAATGAGGTCTTTTAAAAAGTTTTTCTTTATGTTTGCGCTATTAATCTTTTGATAATCAAATATGGATGAATAAATTGAAAACTATTCAGTGATGCCTAATGCAAATATTAAAATATTAATGTACTCTTAAAAAATTATACATATTTGCAGTAAAAATCAAACTATTTTTAAGGTGCCTGGGCCATTTTCCCTTTCTAAGGTATTAATATTTTAAAAAAGGTGAATAAAACATCTGTAGATGGTATTAAGTCTCCAACATTAATGTAATTCCTATGCTATGGACAGAGTCATATATATTTAGCAAGGGTAAGAACCTAGTCAGCATAGGATGGGTTAGACAGAAGTGTATCTGCTGAGGGCCTGAATTTGCAGGAGCTGCAGCCAGTACTCTATAGATGCACTAATGCCACTGAACCATGTTTTCTGTGATCGAATACAGAGAACAGAAAGAAAGGTTCTGTTGGACAATTTACTTGAAAATAGTGGCATATTTGCAGCATTCAACATACTTCAAGTGTCTTGTGATATTTCAACTACCTCACTGTTTTTATTTTTCAGCTTTTGTGTGCTTACAACACTGATTTGTTACCTGCTAGTAGTTTTTTGCAGAGTAATTCTCAGTATATCTAATTTGCTTCATTAGCTTTTCCCCTTGTTTCTCTTCTTCACCCTTAATCTCCCTCACTAACCTTTACTTTAAATTTTCTTTTCATTTTTAAACATTCTATCCAAAATGTGTCCTTTATAGTTTTAAGAGCAAAATGCCCAAGCACTCAACTTTCCATTCTTCAGTACAACTGTACTTGAAAGACTAACTATCTCAGCATTTTATTAGTCAGTGCTGAGAAATAGAAATGCTGCAGTGCTGAATGGAGTTATTAAAATTCCTGGTGACAAGTGCTTGAGGAAGCTGGAGTTTGTCATTTGCAAGTCTAATGGCTATTTTAGGTCTGTCTTTCTTTTGTGGAGTAGATAAAAAGAAAACAGTCACTATTTGCCTTTTTTTTCTTTTATTCTCCACCATTCCACTGCTTGTGCCCTCATTTTATAGTTCTTCTGCAGTTTCATACCAACTGCTGGAAAAATGTGAAGCCTGGTTCACATTCTCTTTAAGTCAATGGGATTTTTAACTTCAGATTCAATGCACTCTGTGCATCAAGCTCTTGGAGAGGGAAGCATATCTCCGCTGAAAAAAAGGTTCTTTGTTTCAATGAGTATTAAGTGCATCCAGCCTATGTCTGCTTTCTCAGTGCTTTGTTACAAAGAGATACCATAGGTGAATCTGAATAGGCTGATCAGTACCAACAGAAGAATAAAATGTGCTAGCACGGCACTCAACGCAAGCTTAATTGACCCTGATGAGAAGTGAGATATTTTATCTTGAGGCACATAAAGAGCTTGTTCAACTGCGCTGCTACCAGCAATTTAGTCAGCTGTTTAGAACTGTATCCTGTATTATGGTGCCCTTCTGTGCCATGTAGATACTTGTTAGACATGAAATTAATAGCACTCTTATTGAACTCCAAGTGATGTGTCAGTTGCAATATTTTACAGATGTCTATTGAAAATGATGGCTGTGGTTTCAGTTTTTGGAGGGATGGTGGTGTATGTGTAAGCATGGTATGCAGTACACTACTCTTTAGAGAAGTTTAGAATCTAAAACAACTCAATGGACATGTAGGCCTTGTGCTTGTTTCCACACGATGATAAAAAGTTTAGAGGGATTAAAGGAATTACAGGTTAAACTTCCTTCCCAAGTTTTCAAGCAATTCTCTGAAATCCTGTTTGTTAAACAGAATCATCAATCAGGTAATGTAGGAAAGGTGTATATAGGAGAAGAGTAGGGAATTGAAAAACAAAACAAAACAAAACAAAACAAAAACAACCAACCAACCAACCAAACACAAAAACCAATCTTGTGGGTTTTTTGACATAAACCTCTCATTTATGTACTGTGATCAACATGAAGTATATGTTTCATGCAAGCCCAAGATTATTTTTTTTTTTAAATCACAAGTCAGGTCACTGAATGTCCCAATTGCTAGTTCTGACCTTACATCTGCATCTCTCACTGGACACTCATTTTAACCTTCCTGTCACATCATTTAGTCCAATTTACACTATACTAAATGGAAGAATAAATTATGAAGGATAACCTTAAGCAAGGAGTTGTTAAGAGAGTTGGTATGTCCTGTCATTAACCATCTGCTATTAGGACTTTTACTACAGATTGAGCTAGAATTCCAGACTGGATGAAGTTAATTGACTGATTATAGTTCCATCTATCATGAAATTATGAGAAAATTTGCCACATTAGAAGGATCACTTGAATAACATAAATTTATTTGTTCATTTCTGAAACCTTAGAGAGAAAATAGGGCTGTATGTAACTTCCTTTGACAAATGATGGTCATAAAACCTAAATTGTTGATCTTGTGCTTATTGAATTCTAACCTCAGCTTGTACATTGAGCACCATTTTAAAGATTAAATCTGAACTCTTCTGACTCATGTTCTGCAGTGGGTAACTGATGGTTTGGGGTTTTTTTGCATAATGACTGCTCTTTATAATGACTTATGCGGGTTATATCTGGTAGTTCTACTGAAATTATTCTTCCTTTATTTTATGGTTTTAGACAAATAGTGTGAAAAACACTGACACATTTATTCTTAACTTGGTTTAGACGTGATATAACAGCCAAAGTAGACCTTCTTAATAGCCTTTTCTAGCTACAGATCAAAATCTCTAAACCTCATAAGAGAATACACAAGGTCTGCGTTATGGAAGAATAAAATCACACAGGATTTCAGCACCATTTTTTTCAGTAGTGCGAGACTTATGACGTAGGATTTTTATTATTATTATTGTTGTTTTTTAAGCATAGCTGGTGTTGACAATCATGGGCACTTGAGCTGAAATTCTTCTAGACTAAATTTAGACACAGTTACATATTCGTAAGTCACAGTTACACATTCATAAGTCATGGCAACTGAGCTTAGCTGTCTTTCATCAGTCAGATGAATTGACCTCCTTGAAGGTGCCTGTTCTTCCACATTATGGACTGTAAAGCATAAAAATAAGTCAATATTAATCAGTCCTGAGCACAATTCCTATAGGGTAGCCATTGGCAAATCTATTTCATCTGTGGATGTCTCTTGTCTGTGGAGGTCAACACAGCCCTTTATGTTGCACACAGAAAAAAATAAAAGTAATGTCTTAAAGGATGAGGTAAAGATGATCCCTTCTCAGTAACGACTTGCACATATAAGAAGCTAGTAAGAATACAAAGTAATAATAATTTCTTTTGGATTCACTGCCTTTTTCATCTGTACTTGGCCTTACATTCACCTGTTTTCCTACTCAGCTGTTTTCATTACGAATAATTAAGCAAGATGTAGTCAAAGGTTAGGGGTGTGCCCACCACTAAATGAGTGTGACAGTTTAGGCTGGGTGCCCCCTCCTACTGCCACATGAGATACACCTCTGGTGTCCTGGGTGCCCACCCAATAGGGGTGGACACAGGAAACAGCGTATTTCTACCCAAAAATCCTGCACCCTATAAATCCATCTGCAAAGTCATTCTCTTCCTCTTTCTTCCCTCTCTATTTCCATGGGAGACGTTCTCTCTTATCGGGTAATGCCGGGGGAGTATCCTCAAGGCCTCCTAGACCTGTCTAGGCCTAGTGCCAGGAGGAGAATGGAGGGGGGGCAGTCTCAGACCTGGCCAGCCTGAGACTCTCCTAGCAGCGGGAGGGGGGAAGAAAGAGCCCTGGGGGTTTGGGTATACCCTCAGGTGGGGAGCAGGGAGGATTGGGAAGCCTCTTGGTGTTATGTAATGGGTTCTGTATGCTTTTGGGATATTCTTGGCACTATCCTGTGTAGTTTTCTGTAGCTTCACCAATTGCTTTTCCATTTAAACTTTCCATCACTCTCCAGTCCATTTGTGTGAGTCTCATTCTTTTGTCCCTTTCGGGGCAAAGGAGGATCTGTCTGGCCCGAAACCAGAACAATGAGTGACAGATGCTCTCTATTAACCTCTTTCCCTGTCCAAAGGGGAAGAGAAAGGGAATAAGGGAGAGAGACTTTCGGATTCACAAAGAAAACCAAATTTATTTTAGTTAAAAGGATTATAATAAAATGAAATACATACAAAACCAATATCAAACCCAACCCCTTTGGTGGAAATTGGTAACCATCACCACTGATGCTGTGGCCCAAGTTCTAGACTGGACTCAGCAGCAAATGGCAACCTGATTCAAGAGCTGGATTCTGAAACCGAATTCAGGAATTCATGGATAAGGATCATAGGCAGAACAGACAGAGCCCTCATCAAATGCTGGTCTTTGAAGAACAGAGTTTGACCCTTGTAATCCCTCAGATTTATAATGAATATGACTTATGTGGAATGGAATAACTCAATGATCATTTTAGGCTCCCACCCACAGGCGCAGCCTTTTACTTTCTGTACCTCTATGTAGTACCCTAGATTTAACAGTGACTTTGGTCTACATACCAATCCTTGGTATGCAGAAAAACACTACATGCAAAACAATACAACTAGAAACACTGAGCATTGCTACTACTAGAAGCAGACACTGATTGTGAAAACATGCTGTTAATGAAAGTACAGTTACTCAGAAGAGACTGAGATGAAAATTAAAATGACTTAACAGAATTAGTTCTATTCTAACTCAAACCAGGACAGGTATACTCTTGGAAGAATTTTAGATCTACCTTACTGTAATGCATTTAAAAATTAAAAGAAAAAATAAATCCTGCACTGACCTTTATATTTGTATTTTTACTTTCCTAGATTATTCCATATGTTCTTATGAAAAAAAAAATTAAAAAAATATGTGGACAAGTCATGATTTTCCTGTGCCTGCCAGAACTATGATGGTCAGTCATCACGTGCTGTCATTCCCTGACCTGATACAAATATTTTAAGAAAACTCTGAAGGGTAAACACTTAGCCTGAAACAAAAGGAATTGGTTGTGTTATTACTGTATATAAAAGTTGTGGGAGAACAGATAGTATCTATGAAAGGCTCCAGAACAAGAACAGCAGGCCACTGATAACAGAAGAACGACCTGATGATAAGAGGAGCTGACTGCAGCAAACAACTTGAAGTGTGAGACAGGACAACATTTACTTACACGAAAAACTGGCTCAGTCTGATGTGGGACAAAGACAACAATGGGCAGCTACACATCAGAAAAGAAACTCAATCAGCAACAGAGGTAAAAACATATCAGGTTATTGTTTATCCTGCTCGATTTTTCCTGTATAAACTGCTTGTATTATGCCAACAGGCGGATTCCTGCTACACCTACTTGGGGCCGGTGCATGCTTTCCAACAAAAAGTCCGTTTGCTTCTTGTTTCCTTCACTTACATCCTCAGTGCTGCATAATCCAAAGAACAAAAAATATTCCTGTTTTAAAAACCTCAAACTGAGTTACTTTGGGATTTTATCATTTTCAAAAATGTCTCTGTATTGTACAGAATATTTAACATACTTGTAACACATTTTCCAAAAGGAATCTTTAATGTTTGGGAAAAAGTCAATAGAAGTTAAAAAAATCAAAACATAAAACCCAACAAACATCTGTCACTGTTACTTTCAGTTAAAATAAATTAATATACCAAGACGTGTATATTGTAAAAGGAAAACGGAACTCACAGAATCACACAACACTAGGGATTGGAAAGGATCTCAAAAGTTCTTCTACTCCAACCCCCTGCCAGAGCAGAATCACCTAGAGCTGGTCACACAGAAACACATCCAGGAAGGTTTTCAATGTCTCCAGAGAAGGAGATTCCACAACTTCTCTGGGCAGCCTGTTCCATTGTTTGTCACCCTCACAGTAAAAACGTTATTCTTATGTTCATGTGGAACCTCCTATGCTCCAGCTTGCACCTACTGCCCCTTATTCTATCATTGGGCACAACAGAGAAGAGCTTGGCTCCATCCTCCTGACACTGGCCCTTCAGATATTTGTAAACATTAATGAGGTTAAATTTCAGTCTCTTCCTCTTCAAGTTAAAGAGACTCAGCTCCCACACCCTTTCCTCATAGGGGACATGTTCCACTCCCTTCATCATCTTTGTGAGTCTGTGCTGGACTCCTTCGAGCAGATCCCAGTCCTTTAACTGAGGGGCCCAGAACTGGACAAAATATTCCAGATATGGCTTCACCAGAGCAGAGTAGAGGGGAGGTGTGGGTTCTGTTCATGTGTGTCATTAAATATACTGTGCCCAGTCCTGGTAGGAAAACCAATGCAGCAATACAACCTGATAGACCAGTTTGTGGAGAGGTGATCACTTGCCACAGGCAGGCAAATGGCCCTGATTCATGGGACAAGTGGCTATTTATTGGGAAATGCTTACATGATTTACTTCCCTTCCTACAGCCTGCTGACTTTTGGATCCACTTTACAACTCTCACTCTAACAGGTGGCTTTCACCACCTGTTTTCCCATGTTCTCTAATGATACAGCATTCTGTTATCACTATACTCTCCTCTGCTTTCATATGGATCCAAAGGTTGGTAAAACATCTCACTATGGACCAACCCTTGGTTCCCACAGGGAGGATGAACCTCTCTCAACCTTCTAACTGTTCCCTTTCTGGAACACCATTTGCTTTCTTGGCACATTTCTAGCTCATGGTCATCTTTCTACCCATCAGGACCCCCAGGTCCCTCTCCTCTGTGCTGCTCTCCAACAGGTCAGTTCCCAACCTCTACTGGTATATGGGGTGCTTTTTTCCCAGATGCAAGGCTATTCACTTGCCCTTGTTGTATTTCATTAAATTTCATCCAGGCCAACTCTCCAGCCTGTCCAGGTCCAGCCTTCAGGTGTGTCAGCCAAATTCTAAAAGAAAATGAGTAAAGCACACTAAAGCAAATTTTCAAGCGATAACAGCAAATCACAGATTTATTGAGGTTGGAAAGGACTTCTGGAGGCCGTATGGGTCAACCATCACTCTGCTCAAGCAGGGCCATGTATAGCTGGCTGCCCAGGACCATGTCCAGACAGCTTGTGAGTATCTCCAAGGCTGAAGACTCCTCAACCTCTCTGAGTAACCTGTGCCAGAGCCCAGTCACCCTCACAGTGAAAAAGTGTTTCCTGATGTTCAGATAGAATCTCCTGTGTTTCAGTTAGTGTCCATTGCCTCTGGTCCCTGTCACATGGCACCACTGAAAAGAGCCTCTCTGTCCCCTTTCTACCTTCGCTTTAGTTATTTATATACATTGCTAATATCCTCCCCGAGCCTGCCTTCTTTATGCTGAACAGTCACATCTCTCTCAGCCTTTCCTCACAAGAGGTAATCTACTTCTTTAATCAGCTTTGTGGTCCTTTGGTGGACTCTGCAGCATGTCTATGTCTCTCTTATGTCGACAAGCCCCATACTGGACATAGTGCTCCAGATGTGGCCTCACCACTATCAAATAAAGAGGTAGGATCATCTCTTGTAGGTGATACTTCTCGGTAAGCATGAGTTTGGTCATCAAAGAACCTCCCCTCACTGGCTCCTCTGTCACCTGCAGAAGAAAATCGTGAGTCCACTCCTGGATTACTTATGTCCTGTTGTGTTGTCCCTCTAGCAGATATTCAGGTGGTAAAAGTTCCCCCAGGAGGGCCAGGGCCTGAGAGCCAGGGCCTGAGAACCATGGTTGCCTTCTGTATGTCACTTGAAGACCTTAGCCACTTTATCATGCTCAGGTGGCCAGTAGACACCAATTACCTTTACTTGTCTTCTTTTTAATCCTAACTGTTAAGGTTTTAATTGGCTCTTCATCCAACCCTAGGCATAGCTCCATGCACTTCAGTTGATCTCACCTAAAAAGCAACTCCCTCTCCTTGTCTTCCCAACCTATCCTTCCTAAAGAGCCTTCAATCCTCTGTTGCAGTGTCCAGTCATAGGAACTATCCCACTATGTTTCCATGATCCCAACAAGATCATAGCCCTGCAACTGCACACAAGTCTAACTATGTTTATTCCCCATACTGCATACATCAGTGTGAGCTGATCTTGGCCTGTAAGAAAGCAGATGATTCAGTATTACTGTAATCAGAATTGCTTGACATCAGCACCTGGTGATAAGCAAACACAAAGTTTATACTAACTCTTCAGAAAGAAAACAAACTCCTCGTTCCAAATCCATGTTCAGATCTTATCAATTAATCTCTATGATGTAGTAGCAATGAATTGTGGAAAACAGAAACCCTGCTGCTGAATTGAGCTAATGTGGATGAAATGCATGCAGAATTTTGAAGTATTACTTAAATCCCATGGATGAGCTTATCTGTCACATGGATTACTATGCGGGGATCTTCCATATAGTGGTAAATTTTATTGAATATGTACACATAACCAAGAAACAAATTCAAAATGTTGTCATATTTTTATATTAATGTCTATTAAGGCAGCTTAGTTTTGTTCCCTTCACTATTAGGTAGGGAAATAGCTGATTTTGCTTTTAGCACATCAGTGTAACCTTCCCAGAAGCAAGTTCCAAATGCATGTATCTTAGCTATATTCTCTGATATTCCTACTCACCAATTTATTTCAAATAAGAATTTTGTATACTTGTGTTTCTGTCTCTTCTTGTCCTAAACTAAACTACATGACAGTGCAACATGCATTGGGCTGGAAATGAATTATCTTCTCAATTTTTTCAGCAGGATGACCTAGTCTTTCAATTAGGTCAAGACAACGATTTTGCTAATTCCAGAGTTATTTAATCAGCATTCAAATAATAGATATTTCACAGTAACAGATTCTAGTAACAGACAAGGAATGGCAAGTTTGATGAACATCAATTTTTGGGTTGTGAGGGTTTTCTTGTGCTCTATTTAACATTAGAAACTTTGGAGCGTGTTTATATGAAAAATAGAGTTCACAATAAAGATAGAATCTAATTTGCTCAAACTTACCATCTCATTCTAAATAAATTGCAGGTATGCCCTACTTTTATGTATATATATATATATATACACACAAAATATACTAATGCCAAACCAAAATGTGATAAAGACTACATATACAGATTAAGAAGTAATCAAGCAGCAAGTGTAGGAATATATTTAGTTTAGAAAGATTTTTAAAAGTATTTTACTATATCTTCCATCACTTTGGTAGTAGTAAATGTATTTTTATCTTGCCTTACATCACAACTAAGCACTCAGATGGTCATCAATGAATTAAAAATTACTAGATTAAATTGTGTAAACCTCACTATATAATTGGCAAGATTTCTATGAAGATATTCTGTTAAGGAAGTAATAAAAACAAAACACTGAGCTTCAGGTATAGAAGAGATGGGATGCAGTATCCGTCATCATCTTCAAAATGTTATAACACATTTTTGGTTTCCTGAGGACCTATGATGTTGGCCAAATGATCTACAAAGATTAGGGAAAGTACTAGTACTTTGAGAGTACTAGTCAATTTTAAACAACTAGCAATGGATATGTATATGCACAAGGAACTTTTAGAGCCAGATATTGCTGTCTTTGGAAGTCATAATCAAGCTCATCCACTCAGGAGCACGATTTTAAATTATGAGATTCAGACCCAGAATACAGAACATACATTTAAAGTTGGCTACATTTCTACACAGGTGATACTGTTTTCATAAAGGAGAACTTTCATTTAAATTAAAGACCCTGGTGCACTGTTTAATTTGCAACTGCTTTTCAAGCTTTTACTGAAAATATGGAATTTCCACAAGGAGATTTGAATTTCAGATACAAATAGCAGAAGGTGACCTCACATTTATTTAACAGTAGCAGTTCAGTCACATAATTGCATGAAATGCGCTGTTGAGTTTGAGAGGGATCAGGGCTACCACAGCCATGGTCATTTTGAGCAATCTGTCTAATTGAGGTGTTTAATTTACATCTAAATGTTATGCTCATAGTAAATCCTCCTAAAGTAAATAATTGCATAGTCAGTTAAGCAGGACCTTGAAGAAATCTAGAAGAAAATTTGGTTAGTATAAATATAGATACACATTGATTGATAATAGTGAATATTGGCAATAACAAAGCTAAGTTTTGAAAGGAAGTTCAAGTCTCAAGTTTGTAGTTACAAACGACTGCATATTGTCTGGGCAATGGGAAAAAAACTTCATTAGTATGCATAATATGAGAACAAATTTATATTAAGGCATAATTTTTTTTCTATTCTGTGCTAAAGTATCCAGCATTGAATTATTTCAGATTGAAGATTTTGCATTTTATGAGACCTACTTGATAAAATTCACGTCTACACTTTTTCTACAGTTAAAAATAGGTAAATGTTTTTTAGTATTTTTTTCTCAAGCGTTTCATTAATTCTGCCTCATTGGAAGACCACATGAATTTTTCATAGGACTCTTAAAATATATAAGATTGTTTTATAATGCAGTTTAAAAGATATAGCTGACTCCAAATAGATATGTATTCAGGTTTTAATGCTGTAGGATTTTAAATATATTATGATGATTAATAAATTGGCTTGCATTGGTTTGTTGTTAGTTTTTCACACGCTTGTTTTTCAACTTGACAAAACTGAGGCACTTGACTGAAAAACTACTAACAGGAAACAATTACCAGAAATGAAGCCCATCATAATAGTTCTCCATATTTCTCCTAGAGTGTTCCCCAGTAAATGTAAAATGGCTTATATTTTAGAAGAAGAAACAGTAAGAAGAATGCCATGGAGGGTAAACAATCTCACATAAACAGTGAAATAAAAGAATATGTATGTGCATTTGTCCTGGTTTAACTAATAACTTGAAGTTTACATTGAATTCCTTTCTTATAGAGAAGTTGGATAATCACTATAGTGAATTTACATTTAAAAGAAAAAATACAAATGTTATTTCATACATATTTTTGGTTAACCAGTTGTTGTGGTTTAATCCTATTCAGCCAGCAACAAAGCACAATGAAGCCATTCACTCATTCTTACACACTTCCCAAGGGATAGGGAGAAAAAACACAATAAAAGGCTTGAGGGTTAAGAAAAAGGACAGGAAGGGCTCACTCACCAATCATAAGATTGTAGAATAATTTTGTTTGCAAAAGACCTTTAAGATCTTTGAGTACAACCATTACCTAACTCTACCAAGTCTGGTGTTAAACTATGCCCCTTAACACTACATCTATTTGTCTTTTAAACACCTCTAAAGATGGTGATTCAACCACCTTCCTGGAAAGCCTATTCCAATGTTTGACAACCCTCTCCATCAACAAGTTACTTCTAATATCCAGCCTAAGCCACCCCTGGTGCAACTCTCATCCTGGCACTAATTACTAGGGCAAAGAGACCAACACCCACCTCACTACAACTTAATTTTGGGTAATTATAGAGAGCAATAAGGCCATGCCTCAGCCTCCTTTTCTCCAGACTAAACAACTCCAGTTCCCTCAGCCTCTCCTCATAAGACCTTTCTCCACACTCTTCACCAGCTGTGTTGCCTAAGCACAATGTCATTCTGGAACGATATTCAAGGTGTGGCCTCACTAGTGCTCAGTACAATATTCCTGATAAAGGTCAGGATGTTGGTTTTCTTGACCATCTGAGCACACTGCTGGCTCATATTCAGTTGGCTGTCAAGCAGCCTCCCCAGGAATGTCTCTGCTGGATAGCCATTATGGGTCCCATTATGACCCTGTTGTGATCGTGGGCAAAAGACAGACTCAGAGAAGAAAAATCAACTTAATTTAAACAAATCCATTGCCAGTTTACTAATTGAATCAGAGTAGGATAGTGATAGAAACAAGTGGATCTTGAAAAAACACCGTCTCCCAACTCCTCCGTTCTTGCTGGGCTCAGTTCTGCTCCTAACTCTCCACGCCCTGAAGAGCACAAAAGGGAAGGAAATGAGGGTTGAGGTCAGTCCCAGTTCATTGCATGTTGTTCCTGCTGCTCAATTCACTTAAGAAGGAAAGCTTCTCACAGCTCTTACTTGTGGCAACATGGCACGGAAGACAGTGTTCCACAGACTCCTCCTACCAATGTGTCTCTCTTCTGTGGGCTGTAATCTTCCCACGCTCCACTGTTGATCTCTAAAGGCTGCAAGGACTTTGCCATCTCACCACTATCTGAATGGTTGCTCTGGCATGTCTCCACACTCCTTTCTCATTGACCTCAGGGTCCTCATAATTGCGTCCCATTCTTCTGTAACACAAAAGAGTTCCCAAAATAGAGGTTTTCCCCTGTTAAATATGTCATATCAGAGCTCCTGATTGGCCTAAACTTGGCCAGAGTGTAATGGTTTGAAACATACTGATACTCCCCACTATCACTCACTCTCTCTCTGGACCTCGAGCATGGGGGTGTTTCTTTTGCTTATTTTCAAGATCCCAGACACTAATTTTCCTTTCCCTTTCTCTCTGTTTCATATATATACTGGTGCAATCTGATACTTTCATAGTGGAGGAGGTAAGTATTCTGTGTAAATCAACTAAGAAAACTCTCCCTGCCTTTTTTCCCTTCCAATCTCATCTCTTGATAAGAGGGGAGGGAGGAGCTGGGGAAGCTTCTTGATGTTTCTTACAGGGTCCACTCAACACAGTTTCTTCTAATGTTTTCAGTAGCTTGTTGCGTACATGTCATTTGCACAGAAGATCTGCGTTGTTTTAGCAAGATGTTATCAAGAAATTTGCTTAAATATTTCTTTTAAATAGTTACTTATTAAAAAAAAAGGATTAATGTAACTGCAAAATACTAAAAAATACTAGACAGTTATCAAGTTATGTCTAAGAAAATTGTAATTATACATACAATTTTCATATATTTTTACTGATCATTTAATTTCAATTCTAGACTTAAACCTTCTAAAAAACCTTTTATTTTTTTAATTTTAACATGCATATGTAAACTACAAAGAAATTTAATTACCTATTTTATAACTGTTTTGCAGACTTTTTTACAGATTAATTGGTAGCTTCTTACTGTATACTTTGTGTGTTTGTTCCACTAACACTTTACTTTGGCGCAGGTCCTTTGATGAGTCAAATATAAGGATGGGTTGTGAAATTAAAACCTCTAGAAGATCTCTCAAAATGAACACAAATGGAGCTTTTTAAACTGCTGTGGCATTATTTTCTCTGTTGTTATCCAATCCTGGTTGCATAACTTGACCTTCCATTTACAAATTCCAGCTGAAAATATATCCTCAAAAATGTGACACAAGAACAGAAGATAGTCCACCTTATTTAGAGCACTACAAAAAAATCAGGTGTTTAATTTTGAATTAATCAGAAGGAGAAACTTAATCTGGGTTTGAGAGTAGGTTTTCTTTGTGATTTTTTTTAATAAAGGTAACCATTTTTAAAACCTACAGAATGAGAACTACTGCATCTAATGTAGTATCTTCTTTTTATTGATTCTAAAAAGCATTAGATGCTTCCAAAGGATTGATCCAGCCACACCTTATTATTCCTCTCTCTCTTTCTTTCACTAAGATAAACACCAAAGAAAGTGTTAAGGTGAGTACAATGTATATCCACAGCACAACAGCACAATTTTATCCAGAAAATCATCATCATCCACCTCGTCCAGATTTCTCTACATTATGTCTCACAATTTCGTCCCATTAGTTACACATCAGTTCAGAAAAACTTTCTCACTTTTTTCTTTTAATTTTGTTAAGTGAAACATTTCTTCTTAATGTGTTATAAGAAACTGTTGAACACTGCATATTCTACTAGATGTGGTTTCCAATTATCAAATTTAAAGTGTCTTTCTATAGTCATCTCATTCATCTGGACCTCATTTAATGCATTTAACTGCCAGGGGGCAGAGCAATTCTTTCCAACCATATGCAGTAACTCCTTCTTTTTCAATTGTTTTTCCATCTTGAGTAGTGAAAAAAATTATACTACCAAACTTCTTATTTCATTTCATTTATAAACAATTAATATCACCTTCAACTCTTCCTATTCATTCAATATGTTTCCTGGAAAAATGCACAGACCTCCAAGATATTTGGGAAACCTGCCTCTTATCCTCTTGTCTCTCTTTTAAACCTATTATGGGTATTTCTGTACTCTACAGGTTCAGGTGGCTTCAGAGTTTTTGTACCTTATGCTCATCTCAGGGTTTTTCTTAATTACATAATTTGTTTTTCTAAAGATCTCAGCATTTCAAAGTGGGGTCTATTCTTGCTCATGTTGTAAAAAACCCAAAGTGTTTCTAAGTGGTGAGGAAAGAAAAGCTCTCAATATTAGCAAGCTAGGCTAATATTGCTTAACTCGTGGGCATCAGTGCTTTGAGTCTGCTTACAAAGCATTTGAGACTGTCTTACACAGCATCCTTGTCTCTAAAGTGGAGACACAGATTTGACACTTAGATCACTCAGTGGATAAGGAATTGGCTGGATGGTTGCAATCAAATAATTGTGGTCAACGCCTCAATGTCCCAGTGGAGACCAGTGACAACTGGTGTTCCTCAGGAGTCAGTGTTGAAACTTACACTGTTTAATATCTTTCTCGGTGATGTGGACAGTGAGACTGAGTGCACCCTCAGCAAGTGTGTCAATGACAGCAGTCCATGTGATATAGTTGACACACTGCAGGGAAGGGATGTCATCAAGGACAGGTTGGAGCTTTTAGAAACCTGATCTGGTGGAAGGTGTCCCTGCCCATGCCAGGGGGATATTTAAGGTCCCTTCCAAATCAGTCTTATGATAATCCTAAACTGCGAAGTCTAAACACAGGTCAGATTTTTTCCAGATTTGTTAATCTTCATTCCCAGATTTCTATAGAAACTTTTGACTAATTCAAGATTATTTCCATTATTATTTTGAAATTTAAGGTTATTCTATCTTTTTTGTTTGTTTGTTGTTTTTTTGTTTGGTTGTCTGGGTATTTTGGGGGGAGTTTGGCCTTTTTTTCTTGCTTTGCTTGTTTGACAGGTGGTTAGGGTTTTGGTTTTGGTTTTTTTTTGTTTGTTTGTTTGTTTGTGTTCGATTTAGATCAAGGTGGTGCTGTTAATTGATCAAACTATTCCAGATATTGAACTTTCAGGAATATAACAATCATGACTCATGATAAAACTGACAGAACTGACAGTATCCAACATATAAAATCAGTCCTATATTGGTAAGAGAAATGCTACCAGGGGTACATTAATGTAATACCTATTTTTAAGTAAGCAAGTTACAATATTTTTTCTAAGATTAAGAGAGAAGAGCCTTAAAATGTCATCAATAAGAAGCCTTAGAGATACAATAAAATAATACTTCTATACTGAAGACTCCTCTTGCAAATATTTGTGACACTATAATGGTCCTTTAAGATGTTACCAGTTTGTATAACGACAAAAGCAGTAAACTCTTCAAGTCCACTTGACTTGTGGACTTCTATTCCACTTCTAGAAGTGACTCATCACTTCTATTCCAATATATTTCTAGGTACACTTTAGAATACTAGTACACACTTTTCAAAGGAAAATAATTCCAAGAGTTGATGGCATGATGCTGGAGTAAATCTTACAGTACCAAGATAAAAAAGAAACAAGTTTCTGAAATTAAAATGCTATACTCTTCAGTAGAATGTTATCTTCTCTAATCCTTTGCAATTTATTTACAGACTTAATAAAGAAAGCTAAAACAATGAGTCAGAGTACAATACTAAATTCAATACTGTTTTATGTTGATCAATATTATAATTTATTAAATGCAATTAAACTTCTTTTCTGATTTTTGTCTACTGCACAATGTTCCTTTAAGTTGACTTGCTGTTCATTTAATTATTTCAGGGAGACAGACATTTAAATTAAATTAAATCCAAATACTTTGAGACATGGTGGGCATTTAGCAGCTGCTAATGTGAAACACTAAATTGAACTGAATATAAACAAGAATTTTAGAAACACTCCCTAAAGGAAATTAGTTTCGTAAATGCTGTTATTTTCACTTTTCCTTTAGCAGAAAATGTTTTAAGGGAAAAACTTCCAAAGTAGGTAGGTTTTTTCCCTTTTCATTCCTATAACAGTAGGCACAATCTTACCCATTAGCAGAACCTCACAATATGTGGGGATTTTTTTTCTTCATTATTATCTTCAACATTTTTATTCTTCTTTAATATAAATTTTCATAACTGAGATAGTCATATTTTAAGACAAATCAGTTATATTGTACCATAATAGTTAACCCTAGAAATCCTAAATTAATTACTAAATTTATTTGAACTGTTAATACATTTATGTCCTTTCTACAAGAAGAAGATCAAACAAATCTGTTTATTCAACAAATTAATCACATGCAGTCCTGTTTTCTCACATTTGCTATTTACAGTGATCACTGCTTGTAACATCTTTGTCACAAGCAGATTTATTGTTGGTGTGGGGGAAATTTCAGCTCACACTGACACAATCTCATAAGAATTCTCATAGTATTATTGTAAGTCTGAAAGTTTGTTGTGTTTTAATCTGCTTCACTACATCAGGGCTCAGCAGAAAATATAAATTCAGAATTTAAAAAAATAATAATTACTTGCATTAAAATATCAAGACAAGTTTAGCAGTGACTCAGACCCTAAAAAACAAAGACAAGAAAAAACATTTTAAAAATTAATTTAAGAAATTCTTTTGATCTTAGGAGCAATATGTTGATTTTGAATGCTTGGAAATTACTCCTCTGGCTGTATGTACCTTTCTACAGCAGATGTTTTTTTGGGTGTGCAGATAGCTTAACTGGCAGTGCTTTGTTCACTTGATGCGTAAGTGAGATTAAGAGGAATTAAGAGATTTTATTTCATGTTTTAAGATCACAGAAATCACACAAATATTCAAGTTGGAAAAGACCCTCGGGATCATCAAGTCCAACTGACAACCTTACTCTACAAGTTTCACCCCTAAACCATATCCCCATCACCACATCTAAATGACCTTCAAACACATCCAGGATTGGTGACTCAACCACCTCCCTTGGCAACACATTCCAATTTTTGACCGCTCTTTCTGTGAAAAAATTTTTCCTAATGTCCCGTCTAATCCTACCCCGTTGCAGCTATGAAATAATTAGAAAGTAGAAGAGGATTAAATAATAGAGTGAGAGCATTTCTAATAATGACTTGGAATAGTTTCTAATAAGTTAAAGTACAATTTCCAGCAGCGCACTGTTTATGTGGTAGGAAGCTGAAGTAACATATTACTTATCAATGTTATATTTACTCCAGTTTTTACCAAGCTAACTTCAGTAGTTATTCAACAACTCGTATCGTCATGAATGTTTGTGTATCTTTCCTGGTTCCACTGTATGATTTTGAACATTCATGCGAAAAGCACGAATGAAGTGCAGCTGATACTTCTTTTCACAGGTGGTGAAACTTGTTCCACTGATGTTAGCATTTTGATTTTTTGTCAAATATACCTAACAGGAAAAAACACAAACCAACATAAACTTATATGATATATAGGATATAGACACATATCACACAAACTAAGTAGTGCTAAATCACTAAGTCACTAAATCACTAAATTAGCACTAAGTAGTGCTAAATCACTTTCTAGCAGAATCATACTTATACACAGAACTGAGGATTTTTTATTTAAACTTAAGATATATACAATTTTCTATGTCTGCTGTATGCCTCAAAAATATCTCTTTGACTGAAGCAAACCTACAGGGACTTCAGAAAGCATCAGAGTAACCTAGCAGTTATAACTGGAGCACAATTATGGTATCTAGACATCCCTTACTGTTTCTGAACCATAAACTTAAAACTACTTGAGCTGCATTTTAGTTGTCTATACATTTCACCTCACATGTGTTTATTTTAAAAGTTTATTTTGAACATTTTAATTGCAAACAAATTGTTAAAGGTGTGTTAACTGAAGTATTTTATTACTTCAGAAAAACATTGAAAATGTAAATTAAGAAAAGAAAGGAAAAAGCTTCTCAGTCACCAAGACCAACTCTTAATTGCATATTTGCAAGTTTGTATTCCCATCAGTTGGAGATTTTGTCTCCTTATGAGATGGCTGGTTTTTCCTTTTCTTTTTTCTTTTAATGTAAACTTTTAATGTTGACAAAAACCTGCCAAGACAAATTTAAAGAGTACCTTGTAGTGCTTTCTAAAATTCTATTGCTGTAATTAAGAAATCATAAAGCTTTCACTGGGTGTTGACTGTGTTCATGTAAAAGTGAACAAGAAATAATTTGTTTCTACATTAACTGTAATGGGCCAGACAGTTGGAAAGATGTGATTATTCTTTTCCTCAATAATTCTCTCATTAACAAAAACATGTAAGAGATGCACCATTCATCATCTCATCCTAAAAAGAAGAAAAAAAGGAAGAATAACCTAAGCTAGGCTAAACTTTATGGTATAGAAAAGCAAAGCCTAAGCCAGTATTTTAATTTCCATATCAATATTAATTAAAATATTATACAGTCTATTGAAGAGCTAACTGTGGTAGACTGTAATACTGTACTTAGTTTTTATCTCTCCTTATATAAGCACCATAGAAAACCTTTTAACATTCTCTCAATTTAGAAACTGGAAGTATCAAAGAGATACACAGCAAAAGACAGAATGATTAAGAAATGTCCTAATCCAACAGACAATAAAGATACAACACAAGACCCATCAGAATTGCTTACCTCCCCTCACCTACCCTTTGATTTTGGCTCTTTTGATTAAGGTGTCCTTGTCACAGAGGTCAGCTTAATTCTATCACATCCAAATATTCTAGGTAAAGTGTATTGCGCATGTGCAGGCTGCAGGCTCGTTTGTCACATTATTGCTTGCTGTCACTTTTAAAGGTAAGTGTCCATTTGAAGAATGTGTAGTGGCTGGAGGGTCAGAGGATTTGCATAAAGCTTGGAAAGAAACTCTTCAGGCACAAGGTGTGAGATACTACTCTTTCATGTGTGTAAAGAAAGCACACATGGTTCAGCTCATGGAAACTGATGCTGCCATGTCTATATCTAGCTTCTGGGTTTGTTTGAGGCTTTGGCTTTTTTTTTTTTTTCCTATGTGAATAGTAATATATTAGCAATACTTTCATCAAACTGAACATCAAACATTGATTTACCATTCTGTTGGTCAAATTTTCTTTCTCTTTAGTGTAATCACCATCTGCTGAAATGTGCTATTTCTGGATCACTATGATAACTCAATTTTGTAAACATTTACATTTGTTATGTTTAACTCGGTGACTTTAACCTTCAGGAGCATAAAGAAGTGAAGTAAAACATTGATTTAAACACATATAAGACTTATATAATTATACTGAAGATATTTAAGTGTGTATAAGAAGATGGGATGTAGTGATCACATATTTTTTTGCATTAGATCCAGAGAAAGAAATGTCTTGATTTTTGGGGGGATTTTGTTGTTGTTGTTGGGGGTTTTGTTTGTTTGTTTGTTTTTTGTGGTTGGTTACTTTTTAAACTGGACAAAGGACAATTGTCTTTATGTTCGGAAAATTCCCATGAAATAAAGATTCCTATACTACAAAGCTTGCCAGCTTACCGTGCTTCTGAGCCTAAAGCATATATTTCTTTACTTCTGTGGCTTTGTGGTAATGTACAAACTTGTCACCCTTTCTGCAGATAAACAAATATGTATTCTACATTTATGTCCAAAAAATATAATGTTAACTTCACATAGAATAACTTTTTCATTCACGCCATGTGGTAATTTTTTTTTTTGCTGTTTAAATCTACATCAATCTGGAGTATTTAAATAAATATCAATGACTCTAAGTAGGGTGTCATGAGAGCAGACTAGAGGGGCAGAATCACCTCCATTTACTTTCTGGCCGCACTTACTTTGTTGAAGCCCAGGATACAATTGGCTTTCTGGGCTGTAAGCATTCATTGACAGCCCATAAACAAGTTTTTTTCTACCAGTATCCCTAAATCCGTCTCTGCAGGACTGCTCTCAAACCATAGAACCCCCATCTATTTTGAATTGGGATTGGCCTGACCCACATGCAGGACTTTGCAGCTGGCTTTGTTACCTTTGTGAAGTTTAGACAGTCCCACTCTTCACGCCTATTAAGGTCACTCAGGAAGGCATCCTTTCTTCAACTTGGTGTCATTTGTAAGTTTATTGAGGGTGCACTCAATCCCACTATGTCATTGATATTAAAAGGTATTGGTCTCAGTACAAAGCCTTCAGGAACGCCACACATTACTGGTTTGGTCTGATATTAAGCAATTGACTGTAACTCTTTGGACATGGCCACCCATCCAATTCCTCATCAGTCCATTTATCAAACCCATCTCTCTCCAATCATCTCCCCAGTGGGAAAACGCTGTGGGAGATGACATTCGTACCTCTTCCTTGTCCTCTGATGTAGTCAATCCAGAATGATTCTTCCAAATGTATCTCTTCAATGATCACAGGACACATAGGTGAGGCTCACTGATTGGTACTTCCCTGGGTCCTCGTATTTACCCTTTATAAAAACGGGCATGAGTTTCCCTTTTTCCAGTCACTGAGCCCTTCACTCGATTGCTATGATTTTTCAGTTTTGATGGAGAGTGTCTTGGCAACTTTCAGCCAATTTTCTCAAGACCGTGGGATGCATCTCATTGGGTCTTAAGGACTTGTGCATGTTCAAGTTCCTAATGTGATCTGAAACCTGATCTTCACTTTTGATGGGAGGGATTTCATTCCCCTATTCCTTGCCTTGTGTTTCAGGGGTTTGAGAGAATTATAGCTGAAAACAGGCAAAATTTTTTAAGTACCCCAGTCTTTTCCATGTTTGTTTTCACTGCTTCTGTTTTATTTATCACAAGGGGAACATTTTCTTCAATTGTCCTTTTCTGGCCAACATATCTACAGAAAACTTGCTCATCAATAAAAATCTATCCAGGAAAAATAAATAAATATGTTTAAAGAGGCTGGGGAAAAAAAAGCTTGCTTCTTCTTTTTTTTAATAGATACTTATTTAGTGAATTGAAAATATTTAAATGACTACGACAGATTTATAAACCAGATTTCTTGGGTTGCAGGATAACTTTTTTTAAATATATAGATATAATAGTTACAGCATATTCTCCTTAGACCATGATTTCATTGTAGGCAAAGAACTCTCAGTTCAGGAGACTTTATTTAATTGAATTTACTTTGAGGTATCACCAACTTCTGATGACTGATTCAGGCATTTGGGAAAAAAAATACTGCAAGTAAAAAACAACAACAGCAAAAAAAAAACCAGAAACCTCAAAAACCCACAAATATTTAAGCATTTGTTAAGGGTTGACACAAGCTGCACAATTCTCCTCCTCCCTTCATAATTTCACTTTTTCTGGTTTTAATGCAAATTGCACATAGTTTGTCCAAATTTACCCATCTTTTTCCTCTTCTATGCCTGCTTCTCTTTCCTAAGTGCATGTGAACTGGGATCCCACAGGATCCCCTGTCTAGGTGCATAAATTAGAAAACAATGAGGCATTCAGAGTGATACTAGTGTCACTTAGATTTGGCTGCGACCAGCTCAAGGCAGCTCAGGATCTCCTTCACACAGGGGACTCTGTAGTCCCCAGCAACCCAAATCTACTACAGTACAAGTTAAACCCAGTACAAGGGTATAGCAGATATTTCTGAACATACAGAAGAGAAGCACAGACCATTTAGTGCTGACCTGCATATGAATGACTTGTAATCTCTGACTCCACTAAATGGTGGATCTCAGGAAAGCAGGATATATTAAGTTTCCCTAAACTAGGTTTCTGACGTAATGTACATCAACTTCAGGTTTCAAAGGCTCCAGCATAGGAACAAAGGCACTTGGATTTTTTGTTTTGGTATGTGTTTTGTTTTCAATGGTGGTTTGAGGTTTTCTCCATCCATATTTATTGTCCTGTGTTTCTTTGGTTCTACTGTTACATTCTGTTTCTTGAATTTGTAAGCCTATGGATGTCTATCACCATACAAAATTTCAGGGGCACCAGTAATGAGCACTACAGACATTATACACTCTGTAGCCTGGTAGGACAATAAAGATGAATGTTTTGTAGACAATTTGAAATTAATTTCCACAGTACTGCACATCAGGAGCTGTCCCCAAATTACGTTTTGCAATATTCTGTTCTCAGGTCTGTTGAGTAAAATCTTCTTCTCCCTTTGCTGCTCAGATATATTTGAGTAGAAAATATAGCTGTTGCCTACATGAGTTATGCAGTCATCTGAAAGATGAAGACCTGAAAGACAGCTGCTTAGTATCCAACACCAATGTTGGATACTTCTATCTGAAAGAGAACTTTCAGGTTGTTTATATGAAATAGATCTATATATAACAGTGATTTGTCATTCTTCTCTTCTGCTTAACTAGAGGAGAGTTCCAATATGCAATCTTTTTTTTTTTCAGTTTGCTGAGGGTACTCATTGGTCAATCTCTCTACCTCTCATTTTCTTATTCTAAATGATGAATATAACACTTCTGCCTGCCTTACTGTCTTCATAATGAAATCCCTCTTCTTGGGTATAAAACAGAGTGTGATTTTGTTTAGGGAACTCTGAGTAGCAGAAGGACTACTGTGATTCACTTGCATGCTAGGAGATTCTCCTGAGCCTTTCCTTTTCACCTAAAAATTGAAATATTGGACAGTTTATTGTGTCTGAGCTATTGAATCTGTTTAAGAATGTATTGAATTGCTGTTCCTCTTGGTATGTTTCACATATCAGGCCAGTGAGTAGAAATTCTCCTCACAAGGCCCCAGAAGTACAGAATACTTTTTGTAAGTGGAAACTAACCCTCTCCATGTACTATAAATTAAACATAACTTTATGAAATCAAAAGAAGTCCAAATGGTGCACAGTACTGAAACTGTGTTCTGTGCAGTTCCATTTCACTGCAATTGCTCTGTAATCTCTTAAGCAGTGGTTTCAGAGAACTGTAAATTACTTTTCCCCCCAATTTTAATTATCATATGCAATACCTTAGAATAAATTTAACCAGTAAGAAAGCTGAATTCTGTATTAGGTAGCTCTGTTTTCAGTTTATGTCTGCTTCTTTTGAATTACTCTGAAGATGGTTTAGATTAAAATGGCTTAGCTAGGTCCAAATATAAACTACTACAAAGCTATAAAATAAAGGTTTGTTATACAAACACTCAGTGCATAACAGCAAGTTCTTTTGACCCAATCTTTGTTACTACTGAACGTCTTTAAACTCAATATTAATAATATCATTATGTTGAAAGTGGATGTAAGGTTAAAATACTAAGATCATCAATAAACCCCCAAAGATTTATTTTTGAAAATGTATTCTAGACAATACATGTGAAATACTGAATAGAAGACTCTATACAGAGATAGGTAATTCAGACATTATCAGAAAGCCAAGTATGTTTTCAGACTGTCCAGAGTGAAGGAGGAAGGCATTGACAGCTCAGTCTTTGTGAGTCACTACTGGAAAAAAAAAATTAAATCAAGTGTCCACCTGTTAACAGTCCTTGGTTTAAATTACAGCTGTGGAGTTATTTGTGATGCAGTATATAATTTTAATTCCATTGTCTTATGCGAGTTCAAGAATTTTTCTTTAGGGCTTTGTTCAGGTAAGTTATATGTTGAGTTATACAAAATTGTTTGAGTAGTTCCCCAATTGTTTGCCTGTTAGAGGAGTGACATAATTATCAGTTTAAAATGTAGGAGTAAAATCTTTTCAATAAAGATTTCTTCATCAAACTAAAAGGGTTGTCTGTCTGTACACATATCTATAGCTATACTGCTTGCCAGACTAACATTTTATAAACACTATCTCTCTATTTATGCCTTAGAAATTCTATCCACAGAGTATATTTTTGTCACATTAAAATGATACATGTTTTTCTACATAAAACATCCCTGATTAAAAATTACGTCCTTTTCAATTACAACCATAGGCTGTAGCAGTAAAATATAACATGAAGGAAAATGCAATTAAAACTGTAGTGAACACTTATGTAAATCAAAAGTCAGTAGTGAAGCAAATATAATGAGCTTTGTTAAAATTCTTTTAGACATAAGTATCCACAGAAGCCAGAGAAGAAAGTTGTTTCTGTAATTCTCTTTTCTTGGACCAAATACTGGGATTTCTTCTGAATTATTGTGATCACCCTGAGTTACATGAGCATAAATCTTATTTGCGCCACTTCAGTCTGAGAATTACAGCCTGGTGGCCTTTATACCTGCATGACCTTAGCAGTACAGTCACTCAACCATCAAATCAATTATCTCTAGCTTGGGACAAAGACATCTACGTTTAAAATCTAAGGAATTTACTACAAAACCGTTCCTGAGATGTTAACATCTGCTTTAATTTGTACCTCTCACAATTCGTGAGGCATAGGAAAATGCCAGACTTGTCACAGGAAATTTAGTCTCTGAACAAATTCAAGAGCTTTTACATCTCCAATTTTTACAATTATCTCCTGCAATGTTATTCTTATATTTCATGTGGATCATATATAGCCAGTGCATTCATATGAAATATTTTTCTTTAATTTTCAGAAATTCTAAGTATTCCATACTGCATCCAAAACAGACTTGTGCTGTATGACTTTTAAAATTTCATTTTGTGTCAGGCAAGTCAATCTACAATTTTGTGACTTCTCTTTTAATCTTAAAAAAAATGAATGATGTGGTACTACAAGCTCAGCTCTACAAATGTTCCCAGGAGAGGAAAAAATCAATGGTAATGGAGCAGTATATGCTGAAGGCAAAGTTTATAACAAGAATTAATATTGTAAAAGGAACACTCATTTTAGGTAGTGGCAAAAAAGATTGTGTAAATTCAGTACAGCTAACAATCTTAATTCCAGACTTCAAATATAATTGAAATCACAAAAGTTGGCTCAGACCTTTGTAGAGACTATTATCAAATTTAAAGTGTTAACTTAAAATAGCTGATTGATAATCAGAGTATTTCCATGTAAATATATCTTCTCAGGTAAGGGAGAATGAGGCAAATATATAGGCTAATGGATATAGGAAAGCTTTCAAATCAGTGTTAAAAGAAAAGTGCCCAGAGAGGTGGTGGAGTCTCCACCTCTGAGGACATTCAAAACCCTCCCGAATATATTCCTGGGTGACTTTGTCTGGGTCAGCCTGCCTTGGTGGGGGGGTTGGACTCAATGATATCCAGAGATCTGTTCCTATCCCTAGATTGTATGGTTCTGTGAATGAGAGAAAAAGAAAAAGAGGGTTAAGTATATGAATAGTTCCTTCCAGTTAGATCATTCCACACGAATCAGATACATTTCATAGATAATTCTTAGTCTTTGTTTAGAAAAGGAAATTAAATAAGATCATCTTTGGCATCTGTAAACTATTTTTCTATAGAGAAATCTCACATAGTTAAGTCTCTCCTGTCATGAAAAATATAAATATAACTGAAACACTGGGGATGAATTAAAACAGTTGTAATTAGAAGAAAGTTTTTAACTACTGAGTTCTGGTTCTAGGAGAACATTAGAGATGGAGTCATGGACTAAACAAGAATTTCAAGATTAAATTATCATGAAAGTATTCAGTAATTCAGAAACTTTTTCCTTATCTTACATTGCTGTCTTTCATTACTGTAGTACTTGGAAGTTCTTCTAAAACCAATCCATAAAGAATGCAAGTTTCCAGATTTTCAAAGGAAATAATTAAGAAGGAAATGTAGATTTGCATAGCATTTGTTTCTGCAAATGTTGCATATGAATGGTATTTTTTTTCTGATTTCTTCTTTTAAGGGATGTCTTGTCTTTGAGCTGGGAAGAGACAATCCTTGAAAACATACCAGCTTTCCTGGGCTCCCAGTCCCTCCAGGTTTCATCCCATGGTACTCTACCAAAGAGGCTCTGAGGAGGCCAAACTCAACTCTTCTGAAGTCAAGGGTTTCAATCTTGATAAGCGTCCTCCTCCTCTTCTCTACCCTGAGGATCTCAAACTCCAGCATCTCATGGTCACTGCTGCCAAGGCTGCCCATGAGCTTCACGTTCCCCAGCAGCCCCTCCCTATTGGTGAGAACAAGGTCTAGCATTGAACCTCTCTTTATTGGGTCTTCTGTCGCTTGGATATGAAAGTTATCACCAATGCATTCCAGGAATCTCCTGGATCACTTATGCCCTGCAGTGTTGTCTCTCCAGCTAATATCAGGGTGATTAAACTTGCCCATGAGGACCAGGGCTTGTGAATGATCAGTGACTACTATCTATCTATGAAGGGCTTCATCCACTTGGTCTTTCTGGTTAGGTGATCTGTAGCAGAAACCCACTGTCATGTCCCCTACTATTATAAAATTGCCATAGTTTCTGGCAAGAGACTCAAACTTATATATCTGTGTCTGGTGGTGGGGTTTTGGTAATTCCAAAATCTACTGTATCTTTAGTGATTATATCAGTAAATGAACCATCAGCAAGATCCAGTAAGATAAGAGCAAATCTTGAACCTATCTATCATTTGCCAGTCACTCAGAGAAATTAACAAAAACAGACTGAAATGAAAAACCCTCCAGCATTCTTAACTGCACACTTCATAAACAATACTGAGATCTTCATCAAACTGAGTTTCTTGAGTAGTCCAGGATATCATAATCAAATCGTACAGTAATAGTAACAGACTACAAGGAAAGAATATACCATTGTGCATTGTGCCTACATGATGAATATTTTGGAGTACTCTGTTGCCATCTCTCCCCCTCAGTGAATCTGTTGACTATTCCATACAATCTCTACTATCAGTATGGACCACTTCGCTAAACAAATATTCCGAATTTTCTTTTTCCTGAAGCAAATTCTTAAGATAAAAGGACTGTAACTTGGCTTTCTTGTCTTCAGGGTATTAGAATCATAGAATCATACAATCAGTCAGGGTTGGAAGGGACCACAAGGATCATCTTAGTTCCAACCCCCCTGCCAAGGGCAGGGACACCTCACACCAGATCAGGCTGGCCAGAGCCTCATCCAGCCTGCCCTTAAACACCTTCAGGGATGGGGCCTCAACCACCTCCCTGGACAACCCATTCCAGGCTCTCACCACTCTCATGGTGAAGAACTTCTTCCTCACGTCCAGCCTGAATCTCCCCATTTCCAGCTTTATTCCATTCCCCCTAGTCCTGTCACTATCTGATATCCTAAAAAGTCCCTCCCCAGATTTCTTGTAGGCCCCCTTCAGATACCGGAAGGCCACAAGAAGGTCACTTCAGAGCCTTCTTTTCTCCAGACTGAACAGCCCCAACTCTTTCAGACTGTCCTCATAGGTGAGGTGTTCCAGTCCTCTGATCATCCTGGTGGCCCTTCTCTAGACACATTCCAGCATGTCCATATCCCTCTCGTAATAGGGGCTCCAGAACTGGATGCAGTACTCCAGGTGGGGTCTCACCAGAGCTGAGTAGAGGGGGAGAATCACCTCCCTTGACCTGCTGGCCACACTTCTCTTGATGCAGCCCAGGATCTGGTTGGCTTTCTGGGCTGCAAGTGTACATTGACAGCTCATGTTGAGCTTCTCATCCACTAGCATCCCCAAGTCCCCCTCCTCAGGGTTGGTTTCCAGCCAGTCACTGCCCAGCCTGTATTTGTGCTTGGGATAATATTCATATTGGGATCTTGTTATTACCTACTGTCTTCAGTCTTCTTCACTCATCAGTCAGCACAGCCATTTACTTATCATGCAAAGTTAAGGTTATGTTTTAAATAGTAACTTCCATCTGTTTCCAGCTTCAATCACAAAAAGGCAACATTCTGTTCAACTGAGAGAGTCACTGCCAGTTTTGTTCAGAAATATAATTTAGCAAGTGTAATAAATAAGAAATTATACTGTAATGAAATAAAAGGCTTTTAGATTGACTTGCACTGTGCTGCTGCTTGGGTGCTGTGTATAAAAGATAAAAATAATGTATGCAAATTAGATGAGGTTGAAATTAAAGATGTCTAGCAGAGAATGGCTAAAGAAGCCAATTTGATTTTATTGTTTGTAAGTGGATAAATAATTCTCCAGCAGGCATGAAAACAGCAGAAACATGTTACTAAGTTCAACTGAGCATTGCATTCACTTCTCATTCTTGCTCAGAAACTGCTGGGGAAATAGTTCCTAAGTCAAAAATATATATTAGGTTACTGTCAGTTCAAGCTTATTTTTTTTAGGTTTATTTGGATCAGATTACTGCATAATGATGTAAACATACAGTATATGTGTACATATATTTATTTTAACAGAAGTTTGCCAGAAATAGTTATTTGGGCTTTGGTTTTATTTTGAGCTATAGCCCCAGAAGCCAATCCAGCAGAAAAAGAAAATAAATGCATATAGAAGATTAAAAAAAATAATAATAATTAAAATATATTTATTTAAAATTAAGATTTACTTAAAGAATAAAAGTGAGACAAAATTGTCACAAGAATGTATCAAATGCAGCAGTTTAACTTATATATACTATTAAGCTATTGACAATTGCTGATGTTGCAGCAATAAAACAGCTTTTACCTTTTATTTCATGACATCATACTTTCCATCATTCCCTCATCTCCCTTTAAAAATGTACAAGGACAGCTGGATCTAGCGTGAGGTGTCCCTGCCCATGGCAGGAGGGTTGGAACTAGATGATCCTTGTGGTCCCTTCCAACCCTGACTGATTCCATGATTCTATGATTCTATGATTCTATGATTCCATATATTTTTTCCTCAGCACTAAGTGCAAGGCTGTTTAAAAATACCTGTGCCTATATTCACAGGTTCCCAGATGAATAGCTGTACAGTGGCAGTACAATGTCCTATACTTATTAGACTCCTTGTTTCTTTTTCAGTAAGATGTATACATTGTTTTTATCCCCTTGTAGCTTTTGTAAATTGTAAGATCTTTGACAATAAGGCAAATATTTTTGTTTAAACTTGCACAAAACCTAGCAAAATAATTTTTCATCTTTGGTGCAAATAAAAACTTCTAAAATACTGTCTGGAAACTCCTAAATGTTTGCTTCAGGATTTTATCATTAACAGCAGTACTACTGCTTCAATTTTTTTCAAGGAAAGTTGAGAGTGAGAGATATAAAGGAATACACCATCAACACCGATGTACAGCTACTTGCCTGAGGCACAGAGTTAAAATCCTCTGAGAAGCTGTATGTTCAGCAGCAAGGACCACAGTATTATGGTGTTCCCCAGGGCTCAGTTTGGGGGCCAGTCTTGTTTAATATCTTTGTCAATGATCTGGACAAGGGGATTGAGTGCACCCTTGGTAAGTTTGTAGATGACACAAAGCTGGGTGGGAATGTTGATTTGCTTGAAGGTAGGAAGGCTCTGGATAGGGATAGATTGTGCTGATGTTCTGAATTCAGTTGTATGAGGTTCATGAAGGCCAAGTGACAGGCTCTGTACTTGGGTCAGACTAGCCCCATGCAATGCTACAGGACTGGGTCAGAGTGGTTAGAAAGCTATCTGTAAGAAAAGGAATTGGGGGTGTTGGTTAACAGCCATCTGAACATGAACTAGCAGTGTGCGCAGGTGGCCAAGAAGGCCAACAGCATCCTGGCCTGTATCAGGAATGGTGTGGCCAGCAGGAGTAGAGAAGTGATTGTGTCCCTGTACTTGGCATTGATGAGGCTGCACCTTGAATACTGTGTTTAGTTTTGGGCCCCTCACTACAAGAAAGACATTGAGTTGCTGGATTGTGTCTAGAAAAGGGGAACAAAGCTGATGAGGGGTCTGAAGAACAACTCTAATAGAGAATTCCTTGTGAGCGCAGGTGAACACTGGAAGGCTCTAGGGTGGCTGTGTTTACAAGGCTTCCAGCCAGACCTCATGATCCAATGCCAAGCACAGAATAATCTTTGTTCCTTGGCAGTGATGTGACACCGACTGGTACTATCTAGATTTTATTTCAGCAACTATCCTCTCAAGCGTATTACTTAACAAGTTCCCTTCAAAATCAAACTTCTGTTATTTTTTTACTTTCACAGGTCTGCACCTATCACATCTCTAATCAAACTAAACTTTAAAATATGCTGAGGTAAGAGTTATCTAACTCCTAAACAATGGCTGTCTAAAATGTCTAGTAGTGTGTTTCTATGTCACTTTTTTCAGTTAACCACATTGCATAATTTCTACTTTGATCTGATTTTTTTTTTTTTTTTGGAGTATGTCATCTCATTGACCTTAAAACAAAGCCTGGCTTCTATTCAGGTGACAGTCCACGTCTAATAGGAGACTGATTCCTTTTGTTTTGCTGTCTCACCAAAGTAATGTATATCCTCGGCTTCATGTTTCAATGGTGTGGAAATGCATCTCAGCCTTTATATTATTTACAAAACTGAAAAGCAAAAGGAAAAAAAAAAGGCAAAACCCACTTATATATGGAGAGGACAGCAATCACAGCTTAGCAATAGAAAAGTCATAATACAAAGTCAAAAAGATTTAGATCAAGTACTGTGCAGTATAAACATGGAATAGTTCTTGATGATTGACTTTGGAAGCAGAGATTGTCTGAAGTTCATGCATTCATCAGTATCAATGTAACTACTACCTAGGGACTTGTATCTGCTTCAGTGAAATACATCATCTGATGAGAAGATTAATTTCAGCACTTAAAATATACTTCAGTACAGAAGTAAAAATTTCCAGATTTTGAAATCTACTATTGTTCTTTAAGAATAGAATTTGATCTACTCTGGGAATTCATCTAAATCATTATTTGGGCCAAATTTCCCTTTCTATTTTTTCAACATGGGAGTTCTGTCAGGCAAGAAGTAAAGCTTTTAGAGGTGACCCCACACAAAATAGTTAATGCATTGTTGAAAACATGAGATTTTATCTTGAACAAAGTGCAAATAGGTATTAGAAGAGGTGGCAATGTGAGAAATTAAGTTAAAATAAGCCACCAATCACCTAAGGCATTTGTCTGAGAATTCCAATGAAATAAAAGAAGAAATGAACAGCGCTAGTGGGAAAACTATGCAATTAAAATTGTGTCCTGCTCCCACTAAATTTAATGAGTCTTCATACAGTGACAAAGGAACCAGGATTAGACCTTTCATCATTAAATAGCTATTCAACCAGAGAGCAAGAGAGCTGACAACATTGTACTTCTTTTTAAAGAGGTGCTAAAGATGATCCAAGAAATTATCGCCTGAGATGCTGTTAGGAGAAGTGCTCTAAAACAAAACAAAACAAATCCATTAATGGAGGAGTCGTAAACCACCTAAACCTAATACATTAGGGAGAAACTAATAATGACTTTTGAAAGGTGAATTATGCCTACTAGAATTCTTTAAGGACTCTAAGGAGAGAAACATGTGTGCTTACTTTGATGCAGTTCCGCATAACAGACCTTGATGCTCTGTAAAGTGTCATTAAACTACCGTACTAGTCTGTTGAAAAGGCCTTGTACAAGTAAACAGTATGAGTTAAAATAAAGAATAGCCAGAACTACCAAATCTTTCTGTGTAAACAGAATACATAAAGTCTTCATGACTAGTTTTATGTCAGGTCCCACACTGCCATTGCTAAATATCAGACTCGGGAAGACTGAAAGCAGAGGCACTATTTAATAACAGCCACTTTCATAAGCATTTAGAAAAATCATGATGGCAAACCTCTGCATATCTTTTTATTACATATATGAACAGATAGATAGGGCAAGAACAGAATATTTAGCAATGTTGCTTTGAAGTTTTTTTAAATGGAAATTTAAGTGTATTTAGATTCTCAATATAGGTGCTTACAAAACTTTTTAAATTCTGTAGATTTGTTGGATATCTATCAGTGAATATTATTACAACTACTTGGTTCATAAAATATAGTAAAGCTGAAGTTTGGTATTTGTGGTGGGGGAATTTGGTGGTAGAAGAGAAGGGGGCTACTCCCCCGTTGCTCCTTTTGCTGTCATTGAACATAATTAAGAGGAGCCTGGCTTCAACTTTCTAATGCTTGCCCTCCACATATTTGTAAACATCAATGATGTCACCCCTCAATCTCCTCTTATCCAAGCTGAAGAGAGACCCAGCTCCCTCAACCTTTCCAATGTGACTTTTGAAGACTTTCTCTGACTGGTAGTTATAGCTATAGAAAAAGTTTCCTTCCTTGATTCAAATAATCCAAAAAAGCCTGCTTTCAAAGTGTACTGCAAGAAGCAGACTAAAAAATGGTTATGATCTTCAAAACTCGTCATACATGTACGTGCAAACACCTGCTGAATTTCTTCCATTTTTTAAAATATATGTTTCAGTGAGAAAAGAAAATGAATATTTTTGGCAAATATTCTTTTTTAATTCCTAGTGAGACTTGTTATCTGTGAGCTGCTTTGAGCTAAACAAGAATTATGCTCCACAGAAAAGACTTGGCGAAACAAGAAAAGGGTACATCAAGGGTTAAGAAGGTAAAGAGGAAGAATCAATTTCCATCACTAAATCCACTGAATATAGACTATATATATTAGCAGTATGCACTTCTGCACACATTATTCCAAGATCTCTGGAGTTTCCTTCATAGTCTTGTGTCTTAGAAGAAAATTTAGACATCTAACACAGAGGAAACAAATACCTGTACTCAAAAACATAACCAATAAATCCATCTCCTGCTTTCATATGATTCCTCTAAGACTCTGTCATTCCCTAGGCACGGAACTGTAAAGGATCATCTTATTCTGAACAGAAACAGTGTTGTGATTTAACCCCAGGATGCAGCTCAGCCCTACACAGACACTCATTCAACCCCCATAGAGCTGTGAAGAGAAACAAAACCGTGAAAGTTGTGCAAAACTTGTGCATTGAGATAAAGGCATTTTAATAAGTAAAGCAAAAGCTGTGCATGACAGCAAGCAAAATCAGAAACTCTGCCACTACTTCACATCAACAAATTAGGTGCTACCTGGAAAGTAGAGCTCCACCAGTCATAACTGTTAGTTGGGAAGACAAATGCTGTAACTCCAAACATCCCTTCTTCCTTCTTCTTTCCCAAACTTTTATTGCTGAGCATGAGTATGAGTCATGGTACAAGATATCCCTTTGGTCAGTTGAGGTCAGTTGTGTTCCCTTCCAACTTCTCTTGCATCTTATGAACATCTACTAAGAAATGGTGCAGAACTAGCTTTCCCAAAGCTATCTGAGAAACATGCTCAATTTTTCAGACATTTTAGCAATGACTGACCTTTAGGTCAAAGCTAAAGGGGTCTTTTAGACAGTTAAAGCCAGACATATAGACTCTGAATCCTGGTCTCCTCTATGATAATGTATATCAAATCAGACAGTCATAGAATGGTTTGGATTGGAGGGGACCTTGAATATCATCTAGTTCTAACCCCTATGTCACTAGACAGGTTGCTCAAAGCCCCATCCAACCTTCCCTTGACACCTCACATGTGACTCTTAATCTGTGTTTGTCTCCTCCATTACGATAGTCTCGGTGAAAATACGATGGCAGGTTAAATGTTTTCAGATGCATCTTTGAAGTTTGTTAGGTTTCTGTGCTTTGCTCTCCTGTTGTACATTCACAAATGTGACAGCTTTTTAATGAGGCATGAAGGGATTAGCTACTTTTTTCCTTATCTGCAAGATTTCTTTATTACCGTTACTGTGAGGTATACATTTGGACTTGCTGTATGCTTGTTCTCCTGCAGTTTGCTTTCAGGTGACTTGCTTGAAGGGCTTAGCATGGCAGTGGTATTCACAGAATCACAGATTATATCTGGTTGGAAGAGACCTTCAAATTAATCCAGTCCAACCTTTGACTCAATACTGAAGGGTCAATACTAAACATTGTTCCTACGCACCAGATCTACACACTGCTTGAACACCCCCCAGGGATAGTGACTCCACCACTGCCCTGGGCAGACCATTCCAATATTTGATAACCCTTTCGCGAAGATGTATTTCCTAATATCTAGCCTAACCCTCCCGTGGCACAGCATGTAACACACAGTCACAATAAAGTAATGCTTAAGAATTTAGCTGTCTGAGCTGCAGTAGCTAAGCTGATGCAGGTGACATGTCTGCTGTAGCTGATAAGATACGTTGTTAGGTATCTGTAGCTATAAAACAAGCCAAATGGAGCTGAATGCTTTTATTGAAAAGCTCTCCAATCAGTCTTGTTTCTTGCAAAGCACTATAGTTCCACTTCTTTTGTTTGTTTTGAAAACCTTCAGTACCAATTTTTTTCGTGCTTAAAAACTAGATTTCTGATTTTCCTTTGAAGCCTATTTCTATGCCTCAGGAAGGTTAAGTTTCTTAAGACAAGATATAGTATAATGAGAGCATAACAGATTGTAAATGAGGTACCGCTTGTGGGATTTGAAAGCCTGTAGCTTTCAGAAGAACTTTCCGTAAAATATAATTATTACAGTTTCCTAGCACATCATACTGAATCAAGTTCAATGGTCCATTCAGTAGCCAAGTCATAATTTTTTTTTACGAGAAAAGCATTTTAATCTGCTAAAATGAAATATTTATTGAAATGTCTAAACTTTTACTCAAAAGAGCTGGGAAGGTAGCTCACTTTCTGTAGTTTCCCAAAGTTACTGTCATTTTTATACTTTGAAAACAAATCTGGTTAGTGCCATATATTTTTATTCTAGAAACAACAAAAGTAGACACATATATAGCAGCAAGATAAGAGCAGCTGATTAAGAGGCAGAAACTCTGAATGAGTAATAATTCTTCAGGTTAAGGGGGAAAAATGCTGCCAGTGGAGTTGCATATGAAAAAAACAATTGATTTGCATTCAGAATCAGTACTGGTGGCAATTTATTTGAAGATTAAAGTTTTTTCTGAATTTCCTCAAACTTTTTAATGTTCTCAAAGATGGGATTAAAATTTTACCTTCTTTATTCAAGATAAACTCAGTTTCTTATTATATAGAATTGAAAATTGGTGTTGTATTTCTGGACTCCTGCACAAGATTTTTCTCAGTGCTCAGAGAAATTTATTTAATCTTTAGATTGTCAAAATTGTAACTTTTCAGTTTTGCAAATTGTCTTTTGAACACGCAGAATGAGGGATGGAATTGTATAGGTCTGAGACATTAATAAACAAAAAAATGAAAGAAAACATGGAAAAGTCAACTATTTTAAAAAAATCATTTTATGCCATGAGAGGCCACTTTTCTTGGTCAGATACATCTCTTTACAAAGTGAGGTATCAGATACTAAGCTTATAAGTGCTGCTTGAGAAATAATTGATTATTAGCCATAGCAACTTGAAATGATTCAGGGATCATTAGAAATTTCACTTCCAGAAAGAAGGAAATTTATGGACTATTTGTGTCTATAATCTGACACATTTAATGCTCTTTTTGTCTTTCTACAATCATCGGTTTTAGAACTCAAATTTTTTATTGCAGTTTTTGATTTTCATAGTCGAGTGGAGCTGGAGGGTGTCTGACAAGACAGAGAAAATGCAAGTACATTAAGCTGAACCCTGATACAAGAGTTTCTATAAATACATTAACAGCAAAAGGAGGACTAGGGAGAATTTCCATCCAGGAGGAAATATGGTGACAAAGCATGAGGAAATGTTGAGGTGCTCAATGTTTACTTTGTGTCAGCTTTTAACAATAGAACTAGTTGTTCCCTGGACACCTATCTCCATGAGCTGGGAGACAGGGAGGAGAAGCAGAATGAGGTGATCACAAATAAAGAGGTAGTCAGTGACTGGTATGCCTAGATTCACACAAACCGATGGGGCCAGATGGGTTACAGTTAAGAGTACCAGAAGAGTTAACAGATGCCCTTTTCTCTTACCAGCAGTCCTGGCTATCAGTGGAGTGAATGTGACACCCATCTACAAGAAAGGCCAGAATTAAGACCTGGGGAACTATATAGCTGTCATTCTGGCCTCAGTGCCAGGGAAGGTCATGGGACGGATCATCTCAAGTGTCTTTATGCACCATATAGAGGACATCCAGGGGATCAGGCCCAGTCAGAATGGGTTTATGGAAGGCAAATCCTGCTTGATGAACCTGATCTCCTTCTATGACAAGATGACCCACTTAATAGATGAGGGAAAGTTTGTGGATATTGTCTACATGGACTTCCATAAAGCCTTTGACACTGTCTTCTATGGAATTCTCATGAAGAAAACCTGGCTGGTCACGGCTCAGATGACCATATGCTCTGCTGGATGAAACACCAGCTGGATGGTCAGGCCCAAAGAGTGGTGGTCAATAGAGTTAAATCCAGCTGGTGGCCAGTTACAAGTGGTGTTTCTTGGAGCTCAGTATTAGGACCACTTCTGTTTAGCATCTTTATCAATGATCTTGATAAGGAGCTATTGTGTACCATTAATAAATTTGTAGATGACACCAAGTTAGGTGGGAGCGTTGGTGTGCTGGAGGGTAGGGAGGCTCTACAGAGAAACTTAGATTGGATCAATAAGCCAATGTCAATGGAATGAGCTTTGGCAAGGCCAAGTGCTGGGTCCTGCACTTTTGCCACAACAACCCCATGCAACACTGCAGGCTTGAGAAAGTGTGGCTTGAAAGTTGTCTGGCAGAAAGAAACCTGCGTGTTCTGCTTGACAATTGTCTGATTATGAGACAGCAGTGTGCCCAGGTGGCAAAGAACATCAATGGCAGAGGGGAGACCTTCTTGCTCTCTACAGCTACTTGAAAGGATGATACAGAGAGGTAGGTGCTGGTCTCTTCTCACAGGTGATTATTGATAGAACAAGAAGGAATAGCCTCAGGCTGCATCAGGGTAGGTTTAGGCTGGGCATTAGGAGAAATATTTTCACTGAAAGTATTGTCAAGCATTGGAACAGGCTGTACAGGGAGGTGGTTGAGTCATCATCCCTGAATGTGTTTAAAGATCGTTCAGATGTGGTGCTACCCAATATAGTTTAGTGGTGAACTTGGTAGTTAAAGGTTGGACTTGGTAGTTAATGGTGAACTTGGGTTAACGGTTGGATCCAGTGATCTTGGTGGTCTTTTCCAACTTGAATGATTCTATGATTCTGTTCACAGAGTTGCTTTTAATCTGAGTAATAAAAGAGTTAACTAATTTAAAAACATAATTTAGTCTGAAACCCTCTCATTGGATAAGGATTAAATCCTTCATACACCAAATATCAGTGTAGAATATATTGAAAATCAGATTTTGCAATATCTGAAATAGAAGCTATTTTAAAAAATTGTGAGACTGTGGCATTCAGGATACATTATTTTAACAGTCTGGTTTTCAATTTTAATTTTTATTTTAGAGCCGATTGTCATAACTATTTAATTTTCAACACCATATTACTTTCTCAAGACACCTAAGGAAGCATCCACTTCTACCCTGCACCTTTACTACATGCATATATTCTTTGCTTTGCTTTCCTAAAGGAGACATCTTTGTAAGTGTTGTGAGAAACTGAAAACATCTGTTGACAGTCTCATCACAGGAAATGAAAATTTGCAATTGTAAAACTACTCTACACAAGTTTTGTTTATATGAATCATAAGAAGGGAGAACTGTACACTGATAAACTGAAGGAAACAATTATCTTGAAATAAAATATGCATTTCATTCATGTTAATCATAGTACATAATTGCATAAGCTCATACACACAAGTTACACATGTATCTCAAGGATTTGAGCTGGGAGTTACCAAAACATCATTGACATTCACCTTTCCAAATAGAATTCAATATTCTACTCTAGGCCTATGTTGAGAATCACTGCCTACAGGCATAGATTTAAAGGTCTGCCTTTAAATTTAATTGTACCAAAGCAAGCTCTCTGGTATCTTTCTAGATTCTGACTGGTGGTGTGACAGACAGAGCTGGTGCTAATCTTATTGTTAATGTCAAAGACCAAACCCGACAGGAACAGACAAGATAGGCCCTCGTGAATGACAGAGTAATCAGTCTGGAATACAACTAGCTCATCCATAAAGGATCAGACTTGGGGAAATCACTATCAGCATGTCCACATGTTTACTTCTTTTCTCACTCTGATGGCAGTTAGATCACTTAACAGCATATTTCATTGTCAAACATTATTTGAAATTCATGTTATTCTAACACTGCAAAACTAAAGGGAGAAAAATCATTAAGTCTGCCTGTGTTATCAATGCTGAACATTTAAAGATATAGTGTGAAAGTAATTCCAGATGCAATTTTAATAAGGGTTTTAATGAATGTCCCCAGTCCTGAATACTTTCCTTTAATTCACTGTCATAATAGGTCATTGCACATATGTAGTCTAATTCTTTAAAAAAAAAATGGGAAATTGATAACTATTCCAACAACAGCAGAATTATAACATACTAATCAATTTGAAACCTTTGTGAATTAATAAAACAAATGGAGTAGTAGCAGTAGCCTGTAGCCTATAAACTCGAAGGTAGTAAGAAGGGTGAGGACTTAAAGCTACAGTTAAGCGTCTGAGATTTCTAGGATCTGTCCATGACCCCCTTATTCTGGATAGATATTAAAGGGTCTACATGTAGCCCATATCTGGGGCTAAACTATAACTATTATTCTCTCACACAGTGAATCCTTCCCAGCAGAGAAGGGGAATCAGGAGAAGGGGAATCAGGAAAACGAGATTCACAGGCTGAAACAAAACCAGACTTAATCAAATATCCAAAATAGTACCAACATCAATACAGAGCATATAAAGTTAAATATAACCCAGCAAAGGTACAGTAGTCATAACTTCTAAAAAGGCAGTATTCAGGAGCAGGGACAAGAAGTCCCATTAGAAAACCATAGCAAGTTTCCCCTTTTCACTGAGTATGATGCTCATGGTATGCAATACAGCTAGGAGACAAGTCAGCTGTCCTGGCTGACTCAGAACTGCTAATGGCCTGCAGACCATGACTGGCCTGTGATTCTGTCCCTGTAAAACCAGGACATAAGGATACATTTTAAAGGCTTTTTAAATATAAATAATTTCCAATTATTATTTACAATATATTTAAAGATTACAGGCAATCTGGACATTTAAATCTGAGGAGGGAGAGGACCCCCCCAGAGCTATTTTCTTATGGCACAGAGCAGAAATATGTATGCATCAAGTAGGCTAGTAGTATTCAAACAAGGAAAAGGAGTCTTAGCTTTCTGGTTAAATCTGGTTCTTATATGATCCTGTGGTGGTTGCTTTTTCTAAATAACGGAGAAATTACTTTTCATAATTTTCATAAAGTGTGACTCTAATTACAGGAAAATTTAAAAATGCAGTAAATAAGAATAGATTCCTCTTGGGGTACATGGAGGGGCAGGTACATATTTTCTGATGAAAGCCAAAATATTTAGTTTAACATACAAATGCTTCAATATATTAAATGAGGCTTTTGTCTGTTTGTTTGTTTTTAAAAAAAAAAGATGATGGAAGTTACATCATGATTAAACATACACACTATGCCAGATGTTTATCAGAATTTTATAGTGATTTTAGTATATTTAATTATCCTTGCTTCATTTCAGTGAAGCTTCCATGTAAAGAGAGGGACTTTTATGTTGTGTTTTTGGAGTGGCCTTCAGTAACATTTGCATTCATGTTTTTGCAACATATCCTCCCCATATAAACAAGGTTGTCTGCTGGTGAAACGGAGGTGGATACAGATATTCGGTTTCAAATTTTCTTTTTCTCCTGGTATGTGATGAGTTCTTCATGACTGCACCAGTTTCAGTGACAGTTGCATTACAATAATATTGATGATACTCAAATGACCAGTTTACAGAAGGATTTATGTATTTGCATTTGCCTGGAGGAGTTATTTTTCATGAACTGACTTCAGATGCATGTAATCAAAATGATATTGTGATGCTTTTTGAGTATAAAGATACAGTGTCCCTTTTTTGCCTTGCAAACAGAGGATTCTGTCTTACACTCCCTATTCTTTTTGCCTGCCAATGACTAATGTGATTCTAGATAGGTGGGACATTTTACACTGAGGTCTTATTTTAAATGAGAATGAGAGGGAGTAGAGCTATGAGAATTTCTGCTGATGTGCAAGTCTCCTTAAATATGATTCAGCAATGCCTCTGCAGCTCCAGGACATGCTCTATATTGTCTTTTTAAAAAAACTCATCTCTTATACAACTTTAGATGAACTGTGCCAATTCTGATTTTCTGGAAAGATCTTAAACTGCTTTTCTTTCTTCCAACTGCACAGTGGTACTAACTTTCCACAAGACAGGTTTATTGACGATTGGGTTTTTGTGTCTTGGTGCTGTTGATAACAGCAATAAAAATATAGTAGTTGTATATTTCTAAGCAGAATGAAATTCTAAATCAAATTAATTTCATACAATATTTTGACTCAAGAAGGACAGATTTTAGATTTTGAGTACAACGTGAGCCAGTTCCCACTGTGTGGAATACAGGTCCAATACTTAGCACATCTTTTAAAACTCACCTCTTAAACATTCTGCATCAGCTATATTTTTGCCTTTATGTTAGCTATTTTGGTAAACCAGAATGTTTTATCACAGCTAACTGTCTATATTACTCTTGTTTTAGTTTCCAAAAAGCTTTATTTGGATGCAATAAATATGTTAAGTGTAAAGTGATCCATTCAAGTTGTCCAAGACAATGAAAAAATCTCCTCTAACTTTTGGGTAAAGTTTCTGATTAGTAATGAAAGTTTTGCAGTACATTAACCAGGTTTTGAGTGACCTAATTAACCATTTGCCAGTGAAATAGTGACTAATTCAGTGCTAACCTGAGTGTATTTTAATTGCAACAGAAGAACAAGCATTCAGTTATAATAAATCAATTTTCTCAATATTTCCAATTGAATAAATACTAAATGCTTAAAAGCGCTACAGTAAAGGTTAGATCTCAAATGCAGGTAATCAGAAGAATGCAATCCAAGTGTAAGTAATAACCAAGATCATGTAATGATTCACTCAACCTTCTTACCAACAAAGGCTGTGCAAACTGCATGTTGTAGAGTTCAGTGTACTTAATTTGTTTCTTATTTATTTCCAGGTGATGTTCCAAGTTCATGAAACATTTTGTCTCTCAAAAAAGCTATAGTTTCCAACTATAATTTCCAAAAAAACTCATACTCTTAAACTCTTAAATTGAAATTTGTGAATTTTATTTTCTTTTTTACAGTGACAGGTGAAATCCAATTGTGGAATTGGAATCTAGAAGAATAAGAGGATCGGAAGCATCTTGCTTTTGCCTGTTTTCAGAAGACAATGAAAATAAAACTTCTAATTTAAGGCAAAGTCACAAAAAGAAAGATACATAAAAAGAAGAAAAATAATTGAATGAAAGAAGCAGAATACAGGGCAGAATATAAAACATTTCAGGTTGTATGAATAAATTTTGCGATACTAAGCTTAACATGAAGGATGGATGAGAGTTAAATTTTATATCAGTTCAGTTTAACACAGATGTTGAGGCATACTTGGCATTCTTTGACAATCAGAATATACAATCTATAAAGAAATAAGAAATCTTGGATTTTTTGCATGTTCAATGTTTACTGAGAATCTCCTTCATATAGCTAAGGAATAGAAATATCAGATCTTAATTATTGAACCATGCTGATGCAATGCAGTGTAGTTTATGAGCAAATACATTTTAATTAGAAGTTGTTAATCAGCAAAGTTGTTAATTAGTTCTTATGTGCTTCTGCTTACACTTTCAAATACAATCACCCTTCTACCTGGCTGAATCAAGTTATTTAATTGTTTTTTTTATTTCAATATCAAATGACCAATTTATAGAAGGATTTCTGTATTTTTATTTGCATTTTCTTGAGTGGGTTATTTTTCATGACTTGATTTCAACTGCATGTAATCGACTTTTTGGGAACAGAGTAAAAGGTAAAGAAATATGTGAAACCTAAAATAAATGGCATCTCTGAAGCATATTTAATTTCTGTACTTCAGAATGTGCCATATTGTAATTACAAAGATTTAGGTAAATTTAACTACTTTATGTAAACTCAATAAGGCAAATCCAATTGTGTTTCATTTATTTTAAGTCAATTATGCAGTGTAATATGTTTCTTTCAGTTTGCAGGCAGCAGCCAAGCTGTTTATGAAACTTCAAATTAAATTTTTGGACATAATCATGATACAATGTAGAGACAAAACAAGATTAACAAAAGAATGATCAAAATGAACTGAGACTAATAATTTATTCCTTCCATTCTTTAAGGTACATGTATGAAATATGTGCATACATATTGAAATTACAGAAGCATTCAAACATACCATTTTTCACTGTCTTATTCAGGAAGGGGAAAGTAGAATTTGGATAACTAAAACATTGCAAGAGAAATATTTATACTTGACATATATGTTAACTTCTACGGAGTCATCTTCTGTCTTCAATTCCATGTCACATACTTCACATTCGTCTCAGAAACAAGAAAAGGAACACTTCCCGCCCTAAGATTTTTGCTCTGACTGGAGACAAAAATAATTTTTTTAATTCTTCTTTGGAGAAAATGATGGTCAGTTTCCACATTACGGATATTTAAGCCTTTGGAAATGCAGACATATATTTATTCCAAAAATCCTTTGATACACCTCACAAAAGTATGACATTTATTTATTTCTCAATTTATTTATATGAATGTTTTCATGTTATTCAAAATATTTCAATTGTTCCTTTTCTTCTACAGTGAAAAGGAGTAGTGAATAAGGTATCAGAAATCTCTTTTTTCTCTATACTGAAAACTGTATTTTAGGAGCTGTTAGTAATAGAACATTTGCAAGCAGACAAAACATCAGATAGCTTGGGAAGTGTCTTTTACTTTCAGAAGTTTCTGAGAATAAGTAGAAGTCAGTTTACCAGTAATGTTCAGATGACACAACTTCTGGAGAGACTTGTTTGTTCTAAAACAGCTTAAATAATTGGCTGAACGTCTGGGCTCGCAGAGGTAACATCTAGCTGGCAGTCAGTGACCAGTGGTATTTCTTAGAGCTCAGTTTCAGGGCCACTTTGGAAATAATAATAAATTAGGATGAACCATTGTTGCCCTTGAGGGTAGAGAAGCCTTAAAGAGAGATCTTGACAGAGTGCTGAGCGATTGCTGACCATATAAAATTTTCAAAGTGCTGGATTGTGCACCTAGAACAGTATAAAGCAGCATGTATACATAGACTAGGGGACATGAATGCAGCGCTTCCTGAAGAGATCTGGGATGTTTGGTTGAAGGTAAACTCAATATGAGTCAACAATGTGCCCTGGTGGCTGGAAGTTCTAGCTGTATCCTGGAGCGCATTAAGTACACTATAGCTAAGCAGCTGAAAAAAACGATTCTCCCACTTATACACAAAACTGATGCAGCCTCACCTCTGATACTGTGTGCAGCTTTGAGCTACACGATATGGGAAGGATATAAAAACATTAGAACGCTTTCAAAGAAATCAAAGGAATCACAGAATGCCAAGGGTTGGAAGTGATCTAGAGATCATTGAGTCCAACGCCCCTGCCATATCACCTAGGGCAGGCCACACAGGAACACATCCAGGAGAGTTTTGAAAGTCTCTAGAGGAGACTCCACAACCTCTCTGGGCAGCCTATTCCAGTGCTGCATCAACCTCACCATAAAGTTTCTCCTTATGTTGAGGTGGAACCTCATGTGTTCTAGCTTGTACCTGTTGTTCCTTGTTCTATCGCTGGGCACCACCAAAAAGAGATTGGCACCTTCATCTTGACACCCACCCCTCAGATATCTATAGAATTGATTAGATCCCTGTCCTGGTAGGTCCATGACATGGCCCAGTACAAACCCAGACAGGCCTTAAGATGGTCTAGACAGGGTCCCTTTCTCTCCCTTCTCTCCTGCAGAAAAACAGGACAATGAGGGAAAAAGAACAAAGGGGAGAGGACTCCTGCCCGTCTGGTAAACAAGATGTTTATCTGGGGTGAGAGCGCGTAAGCTGACCACTGCTCTCGCAGAAACAAGGCCTTTGATTCTGCCTTTTATAGCTATAGCCTGGCAGAAGGCCTTTCCATTGGGCAGCTACAGGTTATCTTCAGTGCCCCATTGGACCAATCGATCTCTGGCAATATTTGTATATATACAAGTGACCAGGTAGTTACCCTTGCCTTGCCTTGCCTTGCTCAAGCCTGCTGAAGCCTTGCTTTGCTTCAAGCCTTGCTGCCTCAAGTTGCCCTGCCCTGCCTTGAGTACCTGGTCCAGAGCCTGGGATAAAGCCACGAACCATACACATGCAATCCAGGAAAGTCACAAGCCTAGAAGCCACAAGCCTAGCCTGCTTCCCCTTGTTCCTAGAACCATGCCATGCCTCAGTTTACCCAGGAACCAAGCAAGTGCCCGTCACAAAGAGTGTCGTTAACTGCCCACCATTCACTGAAGCCAGACCAGCCTGGGACCAAGAGGTAATCTCTCCTCACCAGCAATCTGCCGTGCTGCACCTTACAAGAGTGCCCCAAAGCTAACACAGCAGCAGCAACATCCCTATATGGATAAAACTAGCTGTGAGTAACTAATTCACTGCCCTTTGGGCTTAACAGTTCTTATCGAGCCTCCCCTTGTGCTGTAATCAAGTGTTATCTGCTCTTGGGGACTTTCTGTTTCCAAGTTGTTGCCTCCTAATTTTCATAGAATAGTTTATATTTGCCCTAAGAGTGTATAATTTGATTATAAATATATCTTCCAACCATAAAACAATCTTTTTAATGAGTTTTGGCACATTTCATATTAATAAAGGGTTACTATTTTTATTAACACCTGTTTTCCAAATTGTTTATTTTTTGTTGTTGTGAGGGTAATTAAATAATATTCCTCCCCTCGACCACAACATCCCCTCTCAGCATTCTCTTCTCAAGACTAAATGGCCCCAGTTCTTAGTCTTTCTGCATGTGAGAGATGTTCCATTCCTGAAATGTAAGAGGTGGTCTGAAGAACACTGTCTCGTCACTGTCATCAGGAATTGGGGACCTCTTATCCCAAGCAGAAGGAATGAAATTCAGGCTAACATCTTACCATGAGTTTTTGCAGCGTCCTACTCCATAATAAGTGACTGAGCCTCTGCACTGGTATGCGGTCTCCATGGTTTTCCAGGTGCAGGTTTCGTGGGAGAGACCTGGATGGTACCGATGGTCCGTACCTGCCGAGTATGAAGGATGACCTTGCTGTTTGCAATTATCACTTCAGAAGAGAGAAACAAAACTGCAGTCAAGAGAGATTGATGTCCTGGCATTGCCAAGGGAACCATGAACTTTAGGGAACTCTGCTCACTATAATGTCATTATAGCATGAAAACACATCTCCTGGCCTGAAGCTACCCACCTTCAAGGCAGACCATGCCTTGGGCACACCTCCTTGGACATGCATGGAAGCCTTACTTGTGGAGGTCACAAGGGGTGGAGAGAGGCAGAGTTCAGACATCAACAGGTGTGAAGTTGATTAAAAAAGATGCCGCCCTAGCAATGGGAGGAGTTCTGAAGAGTCCTGAAGAAGTTCTGAGTTCTTCTGAAGAAGTAACAAGAAGACGACTTCAAAGGAAAGCTTTCCCCACTAAGATCAAGAAGGACCAGCAGGACTGGATCCAGGAACAGAGAGATATCTTTGGACCCTTGCATTATTGGTAGCTATAGAATCATAGAATCATAGAATCAAGGTTGGAAGAGACCTCAAAGATCATCGAGTCCAACCTGTCACCCTACACCTCATGCCTATCTAAACCATGGCAGACCTCTTTCCCTTTCCCCTCTTCACTTTATTCTACTTTTCCCCTTTCTCCTCTCACTTTTCTCTACCTCCTATGGGTAAACAATAAAGTTTTACTGTTGATTGAAGTGAACCCCCTGGCGTGAGTCACCTCAGTTTTTTGCACTTTGAGATCACACTAACAAGCCATCACAAGTCCACTGGTCAGACTGTGACACGCAATAATTCTCACAGCTTTCTGTTGGGCTCTTTTCAGAAGATACCTGTCTTTCTTGAGCCCCAAACTGGACACAGTATTCCAGGTGTGGCAACAAAGGTATTGAAAGGGCCAAAGCTCATGACTTATGAGGGATCACTAAGGATATGAGATTTGCCGGGCTTAGAAGAGACTGGGTGGTGACCTTAGTGCTGTCTTCAGCTTCTCTTGAGGGGAAGCAGATAGTGAGATGCTGATCTTTTCTGATGTCCTGTGATAGGATATAAAGAAATCACTTAAATCTTTGTCAGGAGAAGTTCAAATTTCTTATTAAGAAAATGTTCTTCAATGAGGATGTGGTCAAGAACTAGAACATCTCCAGGGAAGTGGTCATGGCTCCAAACCTGTCCATGTCTAAGAAGTGTTTGGAAAATGCTCTTAGATATATGGTTTAACTTTCAGGTTTCCCTGTGTGGAGTCAGGAGTTAAATTCAATAATCTTCATAGGTCCCTTTGAACTCATAATATACTAAGATTATAAAAATTAATAGTCTTTCTCTCTTTTTGAGTTTGCTTTAATATTACTTGAGGATTCTCAATCTAAATAACATATTTATACCCAACAGTTACTTTCACTGTTAGTTAAAGTACTGTTATATTAACAGTTTCAGAAATTGTTTCAAACTTTAGATCTTCATTTTCTTATGTATTTTCTTTACATGATACTATAAGAAGATAAAATATTAGTTTAACTATACTTTTGACTTTCTACACTCTGTTGACATTCCTAGAGTTTATTATTTCCAATTTAAAAATCAACAACCAAAAAACTCACACAAAAAAACCCCAAACTAAACCAAAAAAACAAAGAAACAAAAAACCCCAAACAAACAGAAAACAGAAACAAAAAAAGAAAACAACCCAAAAATCCCCAGTATTGTGGTGGTTTGGCCCTGGCTGGGGGAAGATTCCCACTCTATCACTTCTTAGAGGGACAGGGGAGAAGGAAAATATAACCGAAGACCTACAGGTCAAGATAGAAGCAATTTAATAGGATGAAAAGAAAAAGAAAATGTCCATGTGGAAGCAAAAATAAACAAAAATATTGTTTTCTGCTTCCCATAAGAAGACAATGACTGGCCACTCCCAGGGAAGCAGTGCTTCAATACTCCTAGCAATTGCTCCAGAGGACAGATGCCATCAATGAGTGTCTCCACACTTCCTTCTTTCACTTAGCTTATATATCGGACCTGGAATACCCCTTTGGTCAGTTTGGGTTGAGTGGCCAGGCTGCGTCCCCTCCCAAGATCTTGCCTTTCCCTCAGCCTACTGTTGAGGGCAAAATGTTGGAACATTTGGTTCTAGGCTCAGCAGTAGCTGAAACAACTGGTGTGTTATCAACACCCATCTACATCACTGCAAAACACAGCACTAGGAAAGATGCTCTCAAGAGAATTAAGTCATTCTCAGCTAAGCCAAATACAAGTATTGTAAAAAAAGAAAAAAAGAAAGAAAAAAGTAACTATAGTTTTGATTAATTAATTACAGGTCATTTTCGTTGTCTGAAATTCCTCATAGATCTGTATTTTCTACCCACAGAAGCTTTATAAACAGATCTACTTAATATGTTCTCTTAAAACTGTATGAAAGTAACAACACAAAAATATAGCTGTGCGTTAAGCAGGTGAACCTCTGATTGTAGACTAGCTAATACTAAAAGTTTTTTCTCCAGCCCCATCTCCTATTTTGTAATATGCATAATTATGGTAATAAAACATGCATCTAACACATTATCTAATGAAGTGGGCAGAACTTGGCTCTCCAAAGAAGACACATGGAAATCTATACAAAATTGATGTGGAATCATCTACTTTCTTGTCACTCTTCTTCCATTTGCATTAATATTTGAACTCTACCCACTAGAAATTGTTTGGCTGGGTTTTTTTTATTTGGTTGGTTTTGTTCTTGGGTTTTGTTTTTTGTTGTTGTATTTTCTTTTTTTTTCACTAGTACACACAAGGTATTATATCCTGTTCAAACTTCAAAGTCTGCATTAACCAGAAGTCCTTAGGATATTTTTGTCATGCCTCTAAGTCATCTGTTAGCCTAAAAAACATCTTTACTTCAAGGTCATCCATAATACTTTCTTCATGTTGTTTCAATTATGTGTATTTTTTTTTGACACCTGCTTTTATTAATCTCTCTGTGAGACAAGCAATCCAGTTTCTTATATTTTTTCTATAAGTCTAATTTTCATTATTATTTCCTGGAACATTCTTCTCTTGGCCAGCATAGCAGTTTGTATTAGACAAAAGAATTTCTTCATCTTCTTTCAAAGTGCCACATCTCTACTGGATAACACTTTGTCAATCAAGACTGATTTTATCCATAATAAAATTGTATATGCAAGATAGCTTTTATTGCAGCATTCACAAATGTTAAAATTACTTTAGAGTAAGGCCTTGACTTGGACAGAAGTGTAGAAATATAAAAAGAATTCCCTTTCAGTTTCTCTGAATTAGTTTACAGATCCTAGAAGCCCTGAAGAAAAAAAATAATTTTGTCAAAATGAAAAGTACCTATCTCCAGGGTTTGGATTCAGTGTATACTCATGTGACTTCTACAGGAAAATATCTCAAATGTGCAACATGATGAAAAGGTGAGAAAAGAAAAGCTTGAGCTTCTAGCTGAAGAAAAGCATAGAAAAAAAGTCACAGGCTAATATTTACTTTAGACTTGTAGGAGAGTATTTGGAGTGTTTTCTGGGCTATGAAGAAGCAATTTTTAAGAACAAAGCAACATCTGAGGAAATTACCTTACTTTAGATTGTGAAAGGCTTAATATTATCAAATAATTGAGAAGCCTGGTGCTCCGAAGACTTACATCAACTTCTAATTGTGTTTGAAACTTTTTAAAAGGGCCTTGATCTCTGCTGCATGTTGTTTTTCTTTAGCTTGTCAGAAGAGAGAACCACTTTCGTACTGAGACAGGAAAGAAAGAGTCTAAGCTCCATATTTTCTAAATAAACTTAAATTTTCTGACTGCAGAAAATAAAAAGATCAAAACAAAAGAGTGACTTTTACTGACATTCCTTGGTGACAGAAATCCATCCTTTCACCTCCAAAAGCTGACTGGTTCACACAGGCAGAGGAATTTCAAAGACTCGTTTAGGCTGATTTCATTTCTTAAGTTGTATGTTACTTCATAAGGTTGAAGCAAGCATCCCAAATTTAGTAGTGTGTATGGGTGTGTAGCATCTCTACCTAGAGATCAGCTTTCTATACATCCCTTTATGAGTGACCCTCTCCAGTCCCCAGGGTCAATTAATTCATGTCTTACAGAAATAGAGCCTTAGCAACCACTGCATAACAAACCAAAATCAGTTTATTTCTTCTCTGTTGTTTTTTAGCTTCTGCTACATAAATCCAATTATTTATAGAATTAGGAAAGGACTCATTTCCCTGTCCTTTTTGGTAGGCTTTACTCTACTCCACTGCACCTATGAAAGACTCAGGACTTCCTGTAGCCACATCTAAAGATTTGCCAGGACATCACATTGCAGCTGAAAGGACACTAGACACTTATGCTTGTACAGCTGAATTAAGCCCTAAAAATGGGACTTAGTCTGTGATCCAAACACTTCTATTATAAACATATATTGTCATTTTAGACCCTTCTTGATACCTGTAAGGTTACAAATGGCTAACAAGATTTGACACAGTGCTACAGAAAATAATTTGGATCATTGCATGTATCATCACCTTCTAGCCATGTAAGATATTTCAGGACACTTAGAAAGATGGTAAATATTTGATTTTAGGAAACTGAAGCCTCCTCCTAGTTGATACACTCACTCTACAGAGCAATTCAGGTCATCAAATGTAGATGTCTACTCTGCAATGTGATTAATATATCTAGAATTCATTAACTGTACTAAATTGACCTTTTTTTTATTAGGGAGAGTTTAGACACTTAGCTGTTAAATAGGTTCTTATATATTGGATATATAAATTTAGCTATCTGGATCTCTGAGGTTCAGGCCTACCTTAAATATTTTTCTTTGATACTTAAAAATGTGTTATCCAATAAGTGAATTTTATTTAATTAAGTGTATGAAGTGATAAAGTATATTAACAAAAGAGAGTAGAGAATGAGCTTTAAAGTAAATGTAGCATCATCTTGGGAAAGAGCACACAAACAATCTCTTTATACAGGAACTAAAAAACAGTAATTTATGCAATGTTCTGGAAGTAGGCCTTCATCTCTATTTCCAAAAAGGAAAACTCATTTCTATCTCATGCCTTCTTAGTCCACCTTGAAGCCTTCTTAATCCAGCTTGAGGAGGCATCACAAACACAGGCTCTCATCCTTCTGGAGCATTTTAACCACCCCAGCATCTGTCGGAAAAGTAACACAGCTAGCTGTAGGCAAACCAGTGCTGGACACAGCATTTCTAATACAAGCCAGGCAGTCATTGGCTGTCTTGGCCACCTGGGCACACTGCTTGCTCATATTCAGTTGCCCATCAATTAGAATCCCCAGGTCCCTTTCTGCCAGACAGCTTTCCAGCCACACTTCCCCAAGCCTGTAGCATTGCTTGGGGTTGTTGTGACCCAAGTGCAGGACCTGGCATTTGGCCTTGTTGAAGCTCATCCTATTAACACTGGCCCATTGATCCAATCTATCCAAGTCTCTCTGTAGAGCCTCTCCACCCTGTGATGGTTTGAAACTGTATTTTTAATTTTTCCTTGCAAAGTTCAAAACAGCTGAAATTCCCCCCCCACCGACAATAACCAGGCTAGCCCAGTCTGGAAGCAAATGAAAGCTGTATTTACAAGCAGAGTCTACAATCTACAATGAAATGCAATGAATATGTACAAATATACAAAATTCACAACATTCACAAATATATACAATCAACAGAAAAATCACAACCAATCTCCCTTTGCTTCCCCCCAAAGGGGACCCTTCCTGAAGGAGCCTCCCTCCCAGGAGTGTTTTAGATTAGATAAATAGTAGTAACAGCCAATGGAATTGTTTAGAAGGGGTGGACAATCTTCCTGTGTGTCCCCTGGGCACTGTGAGGTGCTTGCAGACCATGCCTGGGAGAGGTCCTCTGTGTCCCCAGGAGCTGGAAACAAGGCAAGGACCAACGTTTGGCTTCCTCAGGGCTGGGACAGGGCCCTTGGCACATGGTGGGAGTCATGACTCCATTGTCTTCTTGGCACACCGTGGAGATCATGAGTCCATTGTCATCTGAGCACACAATGAGGATCATGAGTCCATCATTTAGGTTCACAATGAGGATCATGAGTCCATCATCCGGGATCACAATGAGGATCCATGAGTCCATCATCTGGGATCACAATGAGGATCATGAGTCCATCATCCGGGATCACAGTGAGGATCATAAGTCCATCACCTTCTGGGCACACAGTGAGGACCATGAGCCCCTCATCTTCTCCTCTCAAGTTTCACCCTGTTTCTGACCCACTGAGTTGACTGTGAGAAATCTGCAACCCAGAGATTTGGGCTGTTGGGAGGGTGAAACCTCTCAGAGAAACAAAGCTCCTTGCTGAGAGGGATCCTCCCTCCACTGAAACTGTGGGGGGAGAGAGCTCCTGCCCCTGGCTTGGGCAGGCTGGTACCCGCCACTGGGGAAGGGATGGGAGCAGGCAAAGAGGATCAAGCCCTTGTGGTACGGTGACCGATGGTCCAAGTACACACCCTCATGCAGATCAACACTCCCACATATCACGATGTCATCTGCAAACTTACTGATGGCACATACTATGTCTTTATCAAGGTCATCAATAAAGATGTTAAACAGAAATTGTCCCAACACTGAGTCATGAGGAACACCACTTGTGACCAGGTGCCAGATGGATTTAACTCCATTGACCACCACTCTTTGGGCATGTTCGTGGAGCCAGTGCTTTATCCAGCAGTGTGTGCTCATCCAAGCCATGAGCAGCCAGCGTGTTCACAAGAATTCTGTGGGAAACAGTGTCAAAGGCTAGGTAAACAATATCCACAGCCTTTCCCTTATCCAACAGTTGGGTCATCCTCTTACAGAACCCTCACTGTCAATACAGACTAGGGCGTGATGTGATAGAAACGTCTTGGAGATGCTGGTAGATGAGAATCTAGACATGAACAGACAGTGTGCGCTTGCAGCCCAGAAGGCAAATCACATCATTGGCTGCTTCAAAAAATGTATTGCCAGCAGATCCAGAAATGTGATTCTGCCACTTTGCTCTTGTGAGACCTCACCTGGAGCACTGATTCCAGGTCTGGAGCCCACAATATAAGATGGACATGGACCTGATGGAGCAGGGAGTGGGTCCAGAGGAGGACCATGAAAATCATCAGGAGGATAGAGCACCTCTGTTATGAAGACAGGCTGAGGGAGCAGGGTTTGTTCAGCCTTGAAAAGAGGAGGCTCTGGGAAGACCTAATAGTAACTTTCCAGTACCTGAAGGAGGCCTACAAGAAAGATGGAAAGAGACTATTTACAAAGGCCTGTAGTGATAAGACAAGGGGCAACGACTTCAAACTGGAGAAGAGCAGATTTATATTGGATGTTAGGAATAAGTTCTTTACCATGAGGATAGTGGAATGCTGGAACAGTTTGCCTGGAGAGGTGGTTGGGGCCCCATCCCTGGAGATATTCAAAAGGAGGCTCAACAGGGCTCTGGGCCACCTGATCCAGTTGAGGGTGCCTCTGCTTACTGCAGAGAGGGTTGGACTAAGTTGAACTTTGGAAGTCCATTACAACCCAGACCATTCTATGATTTACATCTCCCTGAGATGGTAAACTATTCTTGTATGTTCATGTTAAGCAACATAAGTTTCGAGCTGGAATGGAGAACATAGCTACCCATTGTCCTTGGGTAAATCCTGCCCAGTTCAGAGTTTAAGATGTCATAGTGAAGTTCATAGGAACTTTATTTATTTATATTCTGCTTAGTGGTCCTCTTTCCACAGTTCTTTTAGTTATCATCTGTCTTTTGGAAGTTTAAAATAAACTACTTTTCCTATTGGATGCCATTTACAGTATTTTGTCACCATCATGAGTGCTTACTTTTTGCCTGCAACGATAAATGAGACCTAGTAAACTGCCCTCATAACCAGTAGGAGCAGTTTGGAACTATGGAGTTTGGAAATACGGAGTTTAGCCCATGCTGACTCAATGTGCAAGCAGGGAAGCCAGGCACTTTTTTTCTTTGTCCAGTAGAAACACTGGAAACATTATTTCTTCTTTCCTGGTTAAGGCTTTTGTTGAAATTTTTCCTCTGATCAAGACAGGAGAGTCCATGTATGGCTAATTTTGTTTGTCTTTTATCCTTTAAGAAATAAAGAAATGTGGGAGGACTTTACTCTAGAACTTTCAGTTTTGAATACAGTGAAAGTGTCTATATTAATTGCCCATTTATCTTCAAGAAGGACCAGGGTATCTAAAATGACTTGGAAGTCCTCTAAGTTTATTTGTTACTCCTTAGAAATCTTCCATCTTTAACAGTACAACATTGGCAGTTGTGCTAAATATTCTACGACTCTTCAACCTATTCTTGAGGTTTAAAAAGAATTTTTGGTTTGTTATTTCATAGTACATGAAAATCTGTAACTATTTATCTCCATTACAAAAAATTCATTTCAAAAGAAAAATTATGAACTTCAAAAAATACAAAGAATAAAACTTTAAGATCAAAACTGAACCCAAAGAGGTATCCTCTTTTTTTTAGGAGGGCATCTCTTTCTTTTCTTCTTGGTTTTCTTTTATGATGTTCAATACATTTAAATTATATCATTTCTGCTCTGCTAGAGCTCTGGATGTTAAACAATAGATGTGTCATTATTACAAATTCAAATTAAACCACATTAGAAACAGTATATAACCCTTAACATACTGTTAAATGTTTCTGTGTTTCCTTTAGATTTAACTGCTTTAATAGTACAGGTTGTCTGCAGTTGAAATGTTTTCTTTTCTGCATTGCTCCTGTGAATGATTTTATTCTTCCCTCATCAAATATATATACTCATCAAATCATATAGTGGTCTATATGCATTTTTACTGGCAGGTGATGGAGATTCTTCTTTAGGTGCAAGATTTTGTAGACTTACGGCTTTTTACCTTAAAAATCTTATAACCAGAAAAGAACATGGTTTACTTAAACACGTTTTGTTTTAAATTGAGGTGTTGATGTGTAACATAAGTAACTATATTTCAGAGAACTTTTGCATAATCACACTTGAAAAATTTAGGCTATTGTCTGTGAGACACAGAAGAGCATAAAACCTTTCAGTAATGATTCTCCAGTACTCAGTGATTTTTTTTTTAAACTGCATGGAATAAAATATGATAGTTCTTACAAAGCAAACAAACAAGGTATGGGATTAGGAATTTTTCATTATGACTGTTATTTCAGAATATGTAGAGACACCATGAGATCAGTCCTTACAAGTACTTCCACATATCCATTGAAATTAATGAAAAAAACTCATGGTATTAAATATAAACATAGTCACAGAGGTTTTCAGGAAATTTACACTATTCCTTATGCTACTTATGCTCATTCTGTGCTTTTATCATTCCATGAATGCTGGGTATTACATGAAGAGAAACAAGAAACTTCATTGTAAGGATAGATGGCACTTTGGATAGAAGGCACTTTAACACTGAGGGCAATAGTCTTGCAAGAATAGATATTTTAAAGTTCCATAGATTCTTCCCATCTCTCTCCTCAAGAAAAGACAAAAACCTTATTAAGATGCAAAGATATTTAAAGCAGTAAAGATTAAAGTGACTTAAATATCTAATGCTGTTTAATTATAATACTGAACACTGTAGAAAAATATCATATATCATTTTACAAATTCTTACTATGGCTATATATTAAATAATTGTGCATTTCTTGTTCTTGCAACTCTAGGAATTTTTAGCAGGACTATATAAGCTCCTCAGAAAAGTCACAAAGCCACTCAACATATGGAAAGAAAAGTGTTATATAAGGAGCAACTGATAGGTGATATCTCTAGAACATACAGTAGGGAAATGGTTGATGTTTATAAAAATGTGTAGCACCAAAAAATTGAACTAGGAAATAGTAACTTATTCTCAAAACAGGAGAAGTAAAATTATGAAGGGAAATATATAGTCCACCACAAAACAATTTTAGTTTGCTTCTTATGCATTGTAATAACTGTGGAGTACATTGCCATAGGACCCTGTGAGAATGGTTTACACAAATGACAAAGCAAATAGACACATTTGTAGAAGAGGAATGCAAATGCTCCTTTAAAAGACTCTGACTTTCTCTCTGACTCCATGAAATCCAGATTCTTTTATTTTAAGGGTTTTATTTGGTTGGTTGGTTGGTTTTTGTGTTGTGGGTTGCGGGATTTTTCATTTTCTATATTTAAAATCTTAAGAGACTGAAGTACTAACACATCAATACTGTCATTGTGCCTAAACTTTTAAGTATGGTCATTGTATAATTTATCACAGCATCGTTTGCCTTCCTTAGATTAGGATTCATTCAGATGTGAATCAAGGTTAAACATTTAAGGTCACTTTGTTTATATAACCTACTTTGTTTCTTCAGAACTTGCATATAGTAGATATGAATATAGTTAATCAGGCAGAAGACAGAAAGACACAGAAAAATATCTTAAGATATCTTATTTTTCCAGTTAGTCAAACTCTTCTTCTACAGTACTCTTGTTGGATGATGAAACATAATCTTCATTGCTTGTTTTTAAATGTTCATCATTTTCTGAGTGCCAAATTTGTGATATAAAAATCAGAATTTCTGAGAAAATTCCCTTATAATTAATTAAATTCTACCACTGTTTACTGACACAAAACGCTAAACTATTCTGAAGAACAGTATCTGAGATGACTTAGACTGGTGACTCTAAATAAATAGAAAATATTTGTATTAATCCTTCTATATCTCAGTTCTTTCTTGTAAAACAGTACTATAATTAGAAAATTATTTTTGGTCCCAATCTTTGTATTCAGAATTAATTTCGTAGTTTCTAATCAATAATATGCTGAACTACATATAAGATGGGGGGGGGGAGGAAGTAAAGAAAGAAGATATACATAGTTCAGTAACTGAGCACTGTCTATTATCTTCTTGATGAATGTGGATAAATATAACAACACAGACTACAGAAATAAAGACAAAATACAATATTTGAGCAAAGAGATTAATTAAAACTACATAGAAACTTTCATAAGGATATTTTATAAATATCAATGGTCAGATTTTCAATATTCTGTTCTAAGAACATTTGTTTTCTTTACTGCAAAATGTGCATTTGTGTCTATGCATGTGCAAATAAAATATATATTAAAAATTAATCCTTCTTCAAAATTTCCATCCTGACAGATGCATGAAAGGGCAAGACTTAAACTTTTTTTGCTCAGTGTAGTGTCACAGATTTTGCCATGTGTAAAAAGCAATTTTTATTTTCCAAAACAGCTGTTCACAAAGTGGAAATGCATTGCAGATTACATAGTCAGGGGAGCAAAGGCGAAAGACAGCAAGCCGTAATTTTGATCCAGCTCTTTAACCACATGAAGATGATTCACTGCATTAAAGCTTAAGTTGGATAAGGAGTTAACCTGGGTGTCGTTAAGAAAATCCAAAGAAAGAACTCAAAATCTGATTATTATTTACTGAAATGTCCTTTATTTGCTCTTCTCAATTCTCTTTCAGTAGTATTTTGTTTAAAATAGTTGCCTTTGCATCTGGATGAACAAAAAGATTTAGAAGCAAGGCTCTTTCCTTTCTTGCTTTATTGCTATGTCTTTCTATACGCTCTTAGAAATTCAGGCAACAATTAATGATGTAATTTTCTTTTTTAATGCATCTATATCATTATTGGAATATCTGGATTGCTTCCTATAACATTGTTTTATTATGAGGAAAGAAAGCGATTTATCACTTTTCTCTTAATTTTTATTTTTCTTGGATTGTACTAGTGTTTGTGATCTATTTTAACATGGGACCAGTTAGTTACTGCTCTTTAAAGAAGTATAAAGATCCTTAAAAATGTATTCTTCAAAACAAAATATTTTATATTTGGATTTCAGAACTATTTGACACATAGTTCACTTTTGAACTGCAACTATCTATACCTTATTAGAAAGAAATACACAGAATGTAATAGTGTGTCACATATTTTTCCAAGAGGAAAAATATACTCTGAAAGCATCTTACAGTTATTTGGCCTTTAAAAATTATTTGATAGTAATGGAAAGAAAATTGTTAGAAAGCTTTTTCATTTCATCTCTCTTCCCTTGTCAAGTTTATTCCAATTAATCTACAATATTTTGTGTTGGTGGGTTGTTTAAACAGTTGATTATCATTTCTGTTCACATTAAAACACACCTAGATGACCTACATGCTCAATTTATTTCTTGCATCTTACCTTTTTTAGGGTGAACATTGAGATGAACAGAAGGCCTATACATCTTGGTCACCATTTACAGGAAATGCAGATTCCCAGTCCAGATAGGGGCTGAGGTTTATTCTAGCAATAGACACAGGAACCAGGTAACACCTCAGAGCAGAACACCATGCTAACTGTAATCAGAAAAAAATCAGTCTACTTAGTGGAAACTTTATATGTATATCTCATTGCCTGGCCTGAGTGCTTAAGTGATCCTCTATACAACATTTAGTAATGACTGGTCTCATGCAATGTGCATGGAATGAAAACCATATTGCAGTGGAGTAAGTTTTTTGAACTCGCTTTATTCATGTTTATGCCAGAGGAAAAATAAAAAACATAATGATTATCCTCAGAGTTGCTGTTACCAAGTTTCTCCATTTGGAAAGGGAGTTTCTCTAATACTGCATATGACAGAGACTTACCAAATTTTGTCACTGAGAACAGCATAAATTGATTGTGTTGAAAATCCAGAAATGCTTAATATATATATATATATATATTTTTTTTAATGGTAGCATCATAGGCTTAGAGAGAAACTTGATTTGAGTTCAGACTCTTAAAGGAACTAGTAACAATGGACTGTGATGAAACAGAATAATAGGGGAGAGTTTTCATACAGACACAGAATGAGATTTCTTCAGATTAGTCCTTGCTAAACATTTGTAAACATTTGTGTGAGGAATAAAAATAATTTGAAGAGAAATATGCATGCCTCATGCTGACAAAAAATATGTTTGTGCCTAATAAACTGCAGTCATTGTTTAAGAACTGTTTATTCTTATGGAAAGATTGCCCTGTACAATGCTGCCAAGGACAGTTTCAGCTTGAATAGCTAACTATATAACATTCACTTAAGTTACAGTGAAATTCCAAATTTCTTAGACATCACTGTGTATTAAGGGGTTTGTGCCTTTTTTTTTTCCTTCCTACTGAATTGAAGGAATTCAATGTGACATTAAAAGTAGAGTAGGAAGGACACAGTGTTGCGTGAAAGTGTGGTTTCTCCTTTCACCTACGTGACCAAACATTCTTATAATTAAAAAAAAGAAAAAATAGTTTGCTTATGTATTTGTATTTCTGTTTAGTGGTAAAAAAAAAAAAAAAAAAAAAAGACGCAAAATTATGGAAAGTTATGGTTTTGTTAACTCATGGAACAGAACAAAAAGAACAAAATAACTGTGATTCTGCTTCTTGTACACAGATTGTCTGGACAGCTTCAAAGTTTATAAAAAGTTGTTTGTATCAGGGGACCTGTGTTTTCTTGTGAATATACTGCAGTCTTATGGTTTGCTGAATAACTGTAGTCTGATGCAGTAAATTCAAATTTTGTATTCCTCAGCATGGCTCTCATATGAAATATTCTGATAGATTCCATATCCATCAGGCAAATGCACGGTATGAGGAGGGCATTCAAAAACTACCGCAGTTAAAGATGGAATTGATCCTTTTCTACGGTTAAGGCTAACACATTCCTATATGAATTGGTCAAATAGCTCTACTAAATAAGCCTGTTCAGGAAAAAGACAATCCAAATTACTAAGTTATTGCAGTCATTAAAGAAAATAGCTAATATGCAACATCCTTCTTATGTAAATAAGTAGCAAGGGTAAGAAAGAAAATATATATCTACATATATATATTTTTTTAGAATGTAATTTCTTTCAGTATGATATGTGAATGATATAAGGAAAAGTCCTAGAAATGATGTTAGAATATGAAGCAGTCCTTGGAAACTTCAAATTAAAAAAAAAAAAATGTACATATTGCATGGTTTCAGTGTTTTTTTCCTCACTACTCAGGTAAAGAATTTATTCAACAGTTAGCCTGTTTATTACCAGGAAATTTGGAAAGATGTGAAGCAATAAGAAGATGAAGTGCTGACTTATGGAAGGAATACATAACCACAGATTTTTTTTTAATGTCTTCATCTTTTTTATCTCAATAGGACACAACAAGGTTACACCTGCATTACAAGAAATGTTCCTCTTGTTCTCCTTCCTCCCCCTGGAGCTGTTACATGGTCATACAGTACAATGACAGAGACAGAGAATTAACATAAAATATAGGAGTTGTCTGTATGGACAAACATGAAATAAACTTGGGCAGCTGTCTCCTAGCACACTAGCTTCAACAGTAAATAATTCCTTTATGGAGTACAACTGAGGTAAATATTAGTCTTGAAAAGAATATATTATATATAAAATTGCTTCTAACTGATGAAAAGCAAGGTGGTAAAATCTATTTCTGAGGCTGATTATTAAAATACATCATTTTATTTCTACTTCATGTTGATTTTTTTTTTGTTATTGAATATATCCACTTGTGTGGGTATGGAAGTTATATATATATAACATGTATATATCCATATACATGTATATATATGTGTATATTTATGTATATGCATATGTATATATACACACACGTATAAAAATATATATATACGTGTGTATATGTGCAATGTTTGTAAAATTCAGAGGTAGGATTTTCATTTTTTTTTCTTCCTTTGAGCCATCTTAAGGGAATTTTAGTTTTATAATCAAACAATCTTTGTGTGATAGCTTCCTAAAACAAACATGGAACAATTTAACAATACTTTTCAGATAAGAACATAAGGACAATGCATGTATTATATCAGGCTAATACAGACTGATACATTTTATGATACATTTATCTATTGAGTTGCTATATTTTCAAGTAACACACTTTGTGACTGTCTTATAAGTATTGCTTTATAGTTTCCTGGCCAGCTACCTTCCAGGACTGCTGTTATTTCTCATGACTGTAGAGCTCTGGAAGGAAAGTGCAGTTAACTGGAGCACAGTGGGCATGGGGAAGAGATAAGATCGTATTCCAAAAGTAGCTTCTTTTCAAAAAATTAATTGATGAGGTATATTTAGTTAGATAAATAAATACTCTTGGCATTTGTATAATTTATCATACCAGCAGCAAGCTGATATGAAGAAAGCAAAATATATTTTCTGGGAGGTGCTATTCCTGCAACTGAAAGTTGATTTTCCCTTCTTTGCTAAAGTAAAAATCCTTCTGTCTTTTTCCAGGCTCCAAACCAGAATCAGATTGTCAAGATAAGCAATCAGCAATAGCAAATCAGAAATAACATTCTGAGTTGTGTTGTATCAGTGAAAAATCAGGTTGCCATCCAAAGCATTAGGAATCTATATAGTCCATGCTTGCAAAATGTTATGTGAATAAAACAGATGTATGTTCTAATGATAAATTGAACATATAGAAGATAAACAGTGTAACTACCTTGTTTTCTTATGCTCTGTAAAAAAATCAGCAGGAGCTTAAAAATAATTAAGACTCATTATATTGCTTGTTTGAAAGACCATTCAAGAGCATTATGTATTTTTTTGTTCACAAAAATTAAATATTCTCTTTTAAAATCATCTTTTTAATGCTGTTTACTGGATCTAAGGGCAAACAGTACAAAGGATGTATTGAACATCACTGTAGGTGAACAGTCATTTGTACCAGTAATTAGATATAAAATCATGTTGAAGCAAAGACTGGAAATGTTGAGAGTCCACATCCTTAAAATTTTTAGTTTTATGTCTTGTAGGCACTACATGAATAATCATATATTTATTTTCACAAAACAGCTACCTGTTGTCTCAGTGGAGTTACTGAGAAGGAAAAGTACTAAATTATAAACCTAATTACACTATAGGGGATTTCAGCCATTTCAGTGCCTCCATTTGTTCTGTAAAAATGTACATTCAAAAACAGCAACCAGATAATGAAAGAACACACAAGGGTTTGTTCTTAGGCACCCTCACTTATTCTGAATGCCTTCAGTGAGTGACTAATTCTTCTTAAAGGTCTCCGAATATCAGCCATTGTGGTGGTATCTCACATATAGGTATTTCTGCTCTCAGACTCTCTCTTTCAGTGTGTCTCTGTCACATCTTTTTGGTTCATACTATCAGCTTAAATTTAAACAGGTCAGAACTGATTGAATACTAATCACTTGTTCCCTTTCTTTCCTGCAGCTCCTGTTTCAATTATCTTTATGGACCTGCTCTGCTTCATGTCATTTCCTTTTCTCCAAGCTTGTTGGCAGCCTCAGCACTGCAAGTCTGCCTCGGACTAATAAAATATATCTTACCAGTCTCATCTGACCTAGACAATTTCTTCCTTTTTCTTTCTTTATGAAACCTTTATTTCCAGTGACTATTCATTCAGACTTCTTGATATTTTCAAGATTTTTTAATCTCTTAATGGTTCTAAGATTAAGAAAACATTTCCTACTATTACTAATTGCCCACATTGATTAGTCTTGTCCTTAATTATTTGGATAATGTCAATGACTTGCCAATAATATTTCAATGAGTTAAGAGGAACTACAGAGAGAAATAAACATATTTCGTGTGCATTCTGAACAGAATAAAAAGTAACGATCTCAAAATGCAGCAAAAGGTACCAAAATTGGCATTAGTGAACATATTTTCCAGTTTTAAATGTAGTAAGGCAAAAAGAAGATTGTCTGGCTAGATTATGAAATCTAACCAGCGATAAAGGTATTTTTAAAATGTTTCACAAATATTTGTAGGGAATATAGATAGCTGATAACTATAATTTCAAGCAAAGAAAGAAAACATATGACCTTTCAAGGTTGTTTCTAGCCTCATTTTCCTTCTAGCCTGGCTTTCTACTCTTCTGGTATGTGACATAATTAGTCCCCTTGCATCATTTATTCTGTACCCTTCATTTATCTCATAACTAAGAGATTTCTGTCTTCCCTTCTACCAACACATAATGAGAAGTAATCTCTGGTTATGAGAAGTTCAAGTAATATTCAATATGCTATATTCTTGTTTCACTATCCTATGTATTCTGCTTGCATGTCACAGATCTTTCTGGATTTTATTTAGCTTTTCCCCTTATATGACTTGAATAGCTTTATATTGTAACTGATTTTGAACCTATGAACACCTCATGTTTGCAGCATCAGCGCAACATCAGTTAATTTTTTGCCTGAGCTCTGAAAGAAACATGAGACTATGCCCTGGTTAATTCACCTTTATTGTACCTGAACTTATAAATCTAATATTCAGTGCTGTGCCTGACATGACTCTAACATCTTCACTTGCCCTATGGTCAGTTCACAAAGCATTTTTGCAAGAACAGTTAATTTGCTTTGAATATGCCTCCCCCTGCTATTTTAGAGTGTCCTGTAATTTTGTGCCATTCTCTATTAATGTGCTCTATTAGTGCATTCTATTAATTCCCACATGTGCGACCCTTTTACTTACTTACAACACACTTAATGGCACCCGAACATGTCACCCAAGGTTTAGCAGTGACTTTGGGTTCTATGGAAGTTGTAAGCAAAAGCCTTTCTGCCCCCCAATCCTTAGTAGGAATATCAAGCATTATGACTTCTAGAAGCAGACACTCTCTGCAAAATTCTACTGTTAACTTCAGAAAGTGCAGTTACTTGGAAGAGACTGAACTGAAAAGTAAAACCACTGAACAGAATTGGTTCTGTTCTAGCTCAAATCAGGGCAGAGAAAGGCATTTCCAGTAGATAAGGCAGAAGGCAAAAATAAGTATCTGAAAACAATCATTTAATGCTAGTGTTATGTTGAGAAAAGGGAGAGTATTGTATCCCTTTCTCTAGGCAACATCATTTAATGGGCAATGTAATACAGCAAGCAGTAGAATCAAGCTCTGGTAGCCTGATTGCAGAGACAGAAAAAATATTATTAAAACTTAGAATGTTCATATTTTCTGTGTTCTATCACTATCAAACCATAGGCTTTATTGTCCTTTGTGACTCACTCATTATTTGTAACTGGAATGATCAGGTTATTTTTCCTACATTGTTACAAAACTTTGCCTTAAAATGTTACATTCTACATTATTTGCAAGCTTAGAGATATTGACTACTTTGTGAATCTCAAGTACAGATGAACTCTGCTGTGTGACTTTGTTTTGAACACTGAAAACTTGCAAGATGTCTTATGTTTTATTTGTGAAATGACTGTATAATACATTCATATTAAGCCTCTGTAAAAAGCAATGGTGACTTTGAGTCAAGATCCTCTGAAAACCTTTTATAACCCCACCTGCAAAGTGCACCACTGTTTTTATCTAGCTGTAATACTTTGCTTCTTCTTTTATCTTTTATCGCATAAAATGACTCAGAGGAAATGGGATTAATATTATGATACTAAAGTGTGTGTAAAAGCAGAACACTGCAGTGAAATGGCAAGGTATGGACATCTTAAAATAGTCCACATGATTAGGATTTAAAGTTTAGTTGTTTGTGTTATAACCATCAAGAAGTTTGCATACACTCAGCCATCTAGAGAAAAAGTAATTGGGAAAGATTGACTGTGATTTCATCTATTTAGCTTGTATAAAGATGACTGAAGGTGCACTTAAACATGTTTGTTACACATTTGGTGTACAGAAGTGGTTTTACTGAGTTGGTTTTTTGTCGTTTGTGTTGTATTTTATTTTATTTTGTGTGTGTGTGTTTTTTTTCTTCTTTTCAATACCCTAAACAATCCCATTAAAGAGTTTCCCCCCCCCAAAAAAGTGAAAAGCTAACAAGGGGGCTGCAAGGTGACACAAGCAATGTGGTTTTGTGTGCTCATCAAGAATTTCTTGCATTCTGTGAATAGATCAAAAATCCTTTAAAGGCTCTAGTGTTTTGCCAGTTCTTTAAAAGGATTTTGAAGGTTAAATCAAGAAGATTTTGTCTTTCCCACCATCATTTCAAATAAATGGCTTAGAGGCAGCCCGTTATTGCTACCTTTTGAGGATCTGTATGTTATACATGATATAAGAATTCAGTAATATCTATGAAGCTAGGTGATTACAGATGCTGTAAGTTTTGGAATGTTCCACCAAAACTGAAACTCTAATAAAAACATAGGTAAAGTTTTTGTAAAGTGTTTTCTTCTTATGGGTAAAATAACTAAGTAAATTAAATAGATTCTCCACTAGAATATGTGCTTCCTGCTAAGAACCTAAAAAAAAAAAAAAAACCTCTGAAACTACTACATTTTACTTATGCTCCTCCATGCAAATCTGTTAAAGTTTACATATTAAATGTCACCATTTTGTTGCATATTGAAACATTAACTTTATTTATATGGGAATTTTTTCTCCTATTGAATAAAGAGTTCTAGTGCCAGTCCTAGGAAAGGCTGAAAAATTTAAAAGGGTGGTTAAATTAACTCTTTTTTTAACATCTTTGTCCCTCTGCTGGGATTTGGGTCAAATTAAAAAAAATTTGTTTCTTTGCATTAGCAGAAAAGGTTATTAAGCATCTACAAATTACATTTTTTCCTGATTTTTCATATCTAATTCCTTCTTTTCCAGACCAAAAGGTCTTTCATATCAAGCAAGTCTAAATTACACTTGAAAAAGAATTCTACTGCAGTGTCAGGGTAAGCACAGCAAAGGAAATTCAATACTTATACAGACTTTTCTGATATATCTCACTTACTTAGGCTATTCAGGCTCCAAGAGACACAGTAAAGCAATAATCTTCAATGGTAAAATGTGTTCTATGCCTAAGGGAAGAACATTACATTATGATTTTTGTAAGAGCTTGCTTTGTCCTCAGTGGGCTTTGCTGGGTGGCTTATGAGCTGAGCAGCCTCATGCTTGGTAAAAGAGGTTGATATACCACAAGTAGATTTCTTCCCAGTAATTTTCCTGCATGGACCAGCCTGTGGATCCTATGTTGCTATTTCTTACTCAGCTGAAGTAAAGAGGCTGTTTCCAAATGCAATGCTAAAGTGAAATAGCACACTCACTGAAAGCACAGATACATGTAATACCCTCTTTATCCTTCTTCTCCAGGTTCTTTGATGTGAGCTACAGTGTGAAGCTTTTGGTTGTCTGTTCAGGTTTTCTTGGGGTTTTTTTTCCGCTACATATCAGAGTAGAGTTCATTGAAGTCAATGGGACAATAACATTTCTCCAAAGGTATTTCCTATTCTGGAAACGTCTGATCTGCAGTGGTTTTGCATGTTTTCAATCTTTTTTACACAGCCAGAAAAACTAAGAACTGAAATTAAAATGTAGTTTAGAAAATAAGGACATGTTTATACAAAGATATTGTCTGCCATAAGAAAAGTAGACGTTGATTATGCTCTAGTGAGTGTCTGGTAGGCTGTAACTTTATTTTGGGGACTTTCTAGATGACAGGAATAATTTCATCTATTCAGAAAGTACAACTTTGTTTCAGATTATGCTGTTACCACTGTATAGGGTGCAACCTACAGAAATACTGCACTCTAGCTCCTCTTTCATACCCTTCCTGCTTTCCCCCAGACATCTTCAAAATCAATAAAATGAAGTAAAATATCCAACCACCACTGAAAATTTTAATAAAATTTGATGAATAAGTAAACACAACAGAGGCGAACTAGAAATAGAAATCTGTAAAATTGTTTTTCTCTTTAAATTGCAGCCTGCAGTCCTTCATTCTTTGCTTTTTTAATGGATGGCAGAAAAAGACCTGCCCTGCTCAAACTGCTGCTAACCACAAGATACCAATTAAGTCTCATTCCCTCCATCTCAAGAAGTAGGTATTGACAAATGCCTTTACATTACCACAGCACTGAATGTGCACGCAATTAGCAAAGGCACAGTTAGCTCAATACCAAACTAATATGGTAATTTTGCACTCCGAAGGATACTACTTCCACAATTCAATGTCCCCAAAAGCTGTACATGCAGTTTCTATTCCTAGTATAGCCATGAGAAGTAAGATAATCAGGAAGATCTTGAAGTAAACATTCACTACCCAGTAGATCTGTAAGGTTGAATAAGATGCAAATACCCATTCTTGCAAATTAACTTCTATTTAATTTGACTATGAAGGACGTTAAAGTGTTCACAAATAATCAATATACAGAAAAACCAGGTGTTTAAAGAGGATTTTATCTAAATGAGGACTATGAGACTCAATAATGTTGCTTTCATAGAAAAGGGAATTACCTTCAATTTGTGAAGCAAAAAGTTAGCCAAGAATGTGGTTTTGGTTGGTCAGTTTGAAGTAGGAGAAGGTTGGTGGGTATTATGAAACGTACACAGAACACAACTTAGTTGCACACAGTATTTCTTCCCTCCTACATGTTCAGCTGCAGTTTGCTGTATGGAATCTTAGACTGTCTACTGCTGTTTGCATATAGCACAGCCAAAACCAAACATAACATTTAGTGTGGTAAAGTAAAAGCAACTTGATTTGTCTTAAGTGCTAGTGGCATCTATTTAAAATTAGAAGGTGATTATGCTTTAGTGGTACTTAGGAGACAGGCAATTTTTTGAATGCTTGTTCCAACTATTTGTAGCCTGGTAAAGAGTTTTTGAACAGCAATGCAATGGACATACATAAAACTGTTATGGAAACAGCATATACAGAACACATGTGGATAATTTTTAGCCTGGTATTATGTAAGAAAAACATCAGAATTGCAGATAAGTGGTATTGCTGGGTTTCTGCTTGTGTCTATTCAATGGTGTTAATTCATAAATATAGTCTGGAGTCTCTCCCATTGATCTCTATTTTTTCTGCATATAGAGGATCTGTGGGAGATATTTATTTCTTCTTATTATGGTTAAGGATTAAATGACATTTTGGAAGCAAAATAAGCTTGGATACCAAAGCACTTAATCACAGATATATCTAATTTTACAAATAACATTACTTTGCTTTGCTATACTTTGGATGAGACGGTGCAATGAGAGAAAGAATTCACATACTGTAGTGCAATGTTTTCTTATGTGTTCCTGCTGTCGTGTAGAATAAAACAGCCATAGAGAGAGTGTGGACAGCTCATTGTAGGGGTCCAGCCATACCATGCATAGTCATGGGGCAGAACACTGGGATCTACTTGGTTCATTTTGGTTCCCAGTATTCCCTGAAGATTATACTGGATCCTGGTGGAGGATTATGGGATTTCCCCCCTACAGAATCTCTCCCAGAAACTCTTGGACATCCAAGCACTCTTAAATGTCCATATATGTAGGATGACCTCTTCAAAAGGTGTCATCACAAATGGCAAGACAACAGCAGAGGGGGATGGGGGGTTCACTGAGCCAGGGAAGCCCAAGTGCTCCCAGCATCTGTCATCTCTTGTGGGTGAGAATGAGAAGGTGACTGGGCTGGGGGTGTTGCCAGAGAAACCAGTGAAGATTTAAACATAGTGAAACCGAAAGTGACTCTCAGACCATGAACAGCAAGACCACTCTCCTTCTCAGCTGCTGGAACGTGGCCAGCTGAACATGCGAGGGAAGCACATGTGGGGGCACTGTTGGAACAGTGCCAAACAGGGTGTGCAGAAGGCGGTGCACGTGCAGACACAAAGGCTCTGCCAGGCTGATAGTAACCCAGCGAATAAGGACCTCAACCATTGTATCAACCCGGCACAAGGACAAGGTCTCATCAGCCGAACAGAGCTCCCATGAAAACATGCAACTGTCCAAGTGACAGGCTGCAGGGAATGCAAGAGCCTCTCACTGGCAGTGGGTGGCAGTTATGACAACTGCTATGAGCAGATGGATGACCTCCTCTGCTGGGTGGCAGAGTTGCAAGGGGAAATCGAGTGATTAAGGAGTATCAGCGAAGCTGAACAAGAGATAGATAGGTGAAGCCAGGCTCTGCCCTACATAAGAAAGACATGGAAGCAGCAATCAACAGGGACACAGGACCAGATGTGCCCTGTATCCTGGCCCTGCCAGACTGGAGGCAGTAACCTGGACAAGGGGAGTGAACAGAGGCAAGTTTGTGGCTGAGGCAACAAACAAACTGCTTCCTTGCCCACCTCATCTACCTCCCCCCAGGTGCCAATGAAAAGAGGCTCTGGCTGAGAGATGAAGTTGCAAATGGTGGGCAACACACACCAGAGGTATGTCCTTAGTCAAAAAAGTCTACCACCCTTGTTACAACATCATCCAGAAAGAAGAAAAGAAGGATTATAGTCGGTGACTCCTCCTTGAGGGGAACAGAGAGTCCAGTATGCCAAGTGGACCCTCCCAACAGGAAGGTGTGATATCTTCCTGGAGCTCAGCTAAAGGACATCACTAGAAATCTTCCTGGATTAGCATACCCTCAGATTACTTATTTTACTTATCTTCTTCGTGGATGGGGAGCAAGCTGTGACTGGTAGTCTAAAAAGAATCAAAAGAGACTTTTATGCCCCGCAATGGGTGGTGAGGAATTCAGGGGTGCAGGTTATCATTTCATCTCTTTTCCCATTTGTAGGAATCAACAGTGGAATGAACAGAAAAATTCAGCCTGTTAATACATAGCTCTGTAACAATTTTGTTTTCTTTGACAATGGGTTAATACACAGAACACCAGGCATGTTGGCAGCAGGTGAGGAAAGCCTAACCTGAAAGGGAAGAAGGATCCTGGGACAACAGTTATCAGGGCACATTAAAAGGGCTTTAAACTAGGTTTGAAGGGGGTTGGGTATGAAGCTACCATTACTAGAGTGGTGCCTGGGAGAAACATGCTAGTGATTGTGTTAGCAAGGACTTGCAGTCTGTTGTCTCAGTGGAGGATGGTGATCCATTTGGTAGTGAAGTCATGAAGGGTAGTGGTTGGCTGATAACTACAGAAGTGTCTGAGCACAGTTAGGTGAGATTTAGGGCTTGCATCCCCAAAAATGTGGCAGGACAATTAACTCATCGGAAGTGTGTCTACACGATACATGCAGCATGGGCAACAAACAGGAAGAGTTGAATGTCATCGTGCAACAAGAAGACTATGATATAGTCATCATCACAGAAATGTGGTGGGATGCCTCACATGACTGGAGTGTGGCATTCAATGGCTACCAACTTTTCAGAAGGGATAGGAGCAGAAGAAGATGAGGTGAGGTGGCCCTCTATATTAGGAATGGATATGAATACCAACTAATTAAAGAGGGTCCTTGTGGGTAAGGATCAGAGGGATAGCCGACATAGCTGATATTGTGGTGGGAGTCTGTTATTGACCAGAATGAAGACGTGGATGAAACATTCCGTAAACTGTTGCAAGAGGTTTCATAATCACACCCCCTTGTCCTGTTAGGGCACTTCAACTTGCCAAATGTCTGCTGGAAATGCCATACAGCAGAGTGAAAACAGTCCCAAAGGTTCCTGGAGTGTGTAGAAGATAACTTTCTGATGCAACTGGTGAAGGATCCAACTAAGGAAGGTGTTCTCATGGACTTACTGCTTGTGGGGTAAGTGACAGTTGGAGGCTTTCTTGGGCATAGTGATCACAAAATGACAGTTTTCAATTCTTGGGGAAGTGAAGAGAGGGGTTAGTAAAACTGTTACCTCAGACTTCCAGAGGACAGACTGTGATCTGTTCAGGAGCTTAGATGACAAAGTCCCTTTGGAGGCAGTTCTCAAGGGTAAAGGAGTCCAGGAAGGCTGGACATACTTCAAGAAGGAAATCTTAAAGGCCCAGGAGCAGGCTGTGCCCATGTGCCAAAAGTCAGCAAGGAAGGAGACTGGCCTGGCTGAATAGAGAGCTTTGGCTTCAACTCAGGAAGGAAAGAAGAGTTTATGGATTTTGGAAGAGGAGGCAGGCCACTCATGAGGACTACAAAGACCTGGTTATGCAGGGAGAAAATTAGGAGGGCCAAGCCCAATTAGAACTCAACCTAGCCTCTGCTGTGTGGAAGACAAAATGTTTCTATAAATACATTAACAACAAAAGGAGGACTAGGGAGAATCTTCATCCTTTACTGGATGCAGGGGGTAACACACTGACAAAGGCTGAGAAAAAGATTAAGGTACTTAATGCTGCCTTTGTCTCAGTCTTTAGCAGTAGAACTAGTTGTTCCCTAGTCACCCAGCCCCCTGAGCTGGAAGACAAGCAGGGCAAGCAGAATGAGACTTTCACAATCCAAGAGGAGATGATCAGTGACCTGCTACAGTCCTTAAATATGCACTTCTTTGTTTGCATTGCTTGGCTGTCTATTTCTTTGCCCACACTAGAACTGTCCTGTCCTTAGTTGTGGTTGATCAAACCTCATCTACTTCTACTGTAAAATTAAGATTCATGGACGTATACAAGAGCTGTGTTAACAGTTCATAAGACTTGATAACTGGTTCACTGGACTTCTACAGTTACAACACAGAAAGAGTTTATTTTTCCCACATGAGAAATTTACTGTTGAAAATTATTAGGAAGTACATATCAGAGAACATTCAGGAGGTTCAACTCACTCTTCATGGTTTCTCTTTAATAAATAAACAAATAAACAAACAAACAAACAAATAACTAAATAAAGTAACTATTTAAACAAACAGAAGTTAGAGGTCCACTTCCAGTTTCTGGCTTCTAGCTAGGAATATGACTAAGGGGCTTACCAATTTGAATCAAAGTCTATCCGTTTGACTGTGTCATGTCTCTAACAGAATTCAAAAGCTGATGTTAAGGAGAAAGAGGAAACCATAAAAAAGTTTCTTCCAAGTATACTCACAACTTCTAATAAGCTCAAATACTTCCTCATCTAGAGGGAGTTGCTGGGTGTCCATGCATTTATTTCTGTTCCATGAACTTGTCTGAGCTTTCTGTTTCCATGTAAATAGCCATCTTCTTCTTTATCTTTGTTATTAATAAGATTGCTCTACTTGGCAACTCAGTCAATATACATAGTTATTTCTGAGCTTTAGTGTTTCTGGTAAATAACATAATGTCCATACATAAAATCTGTGCTGAGTGTAAAAGTATGTGAGAAAAATGGTGAAAAATGTTTCTATTTTAATGCAGCAAAGTGAGTAAAATAGTTGCATATGGTGACATATTCATCACATGCTGGGGAAATAAATGTTTTCTCTGTAAGTGCACTTGATTTTTCCCAGTATTATGGCAGTAATTAAAAGAAAACCAAAAGGTTCCAAAATTATTATTCACAACCAGTTTTGGTTTATAAAATAGTTGCAACCTAAAACTGAGGTATGAGGTTGTGCTTGACATATCACAATACGCAGCAGGATAGAATACACTTTCATCAAATCCATGATTATTTTCAAACCTGGGGAGACATTAATATGCCAGAGACAAGGGCTACTGTTTAGAAGTATCTCAGTATAGTACAGGAGTAAACTGACAGGTATCTTAACAAAACTCAGCAAACCAAAGGCAAAATCTCTATATAATCCCACAACAACCCATGCAGTAGGGCAGGCTGGTGAACAACTAGTTAAGAAACATCTTTACAAAAATAAATATACAGGTCCTGGTGGACAATGAACTGAACATAAGTCATCAGTACATCCTTGCAGCAGTGAAAACTAATCATGTATTGGGTGCATTAGCAAATACATAATCAGGTTGAAGGAAGTGATTATTCCATGCCACTAGGCACCTGTGAAACTGCATTGTAAATGATGTCTTGTTTACTGTCTCTCTCAATACAATACAGATATTGGCAAATTGCTACAAGATTAAAGGAGGGCTGCTAAAAATTTGCGGCTCATGGTCCCTTGCATATGAGATGAGTCTGGGGACCTTGTATTTTTGTTTTGGCCTAGATAAGTAAGAAAAAAATCTAAGGGTAGAGGGAGGAATCTAATTTTAGTCTTCAGATTATTGAGAAGTTGAAGCTGGTAGTTTTTGAGATGTGCACAACAGTACAAGAAGCGATTATCACACATTGCACAAAGGGAAATTATAGTTCAGTATATGGGGGAAGAATGTTTACAATGAGGGTGGTTAAGCACTGGAAAACATTTCCCAAGGAGAGAGTGGAATTTCTATTGAGACATTCCATACATAACTGAATGAAGGGCTGTCTTGATCCAGAAGGAGGAGAGAGACTTAGCTTTTTTATAAACATTCCTGTGTTGTGAAATTAAGGCACAAACGAGGTTAAATATCAAAAATGAGGCTATTTATTAAAGGATAAAGCAAATGGAACAGAAGAAGAGAGAATAGAGAGAGAGAGGGAAATGGAAATTGGAGAAAGAGATGGAGAGAGAGCAGGAAAAGAATTATATTACCACCCCACCAAGATGTTTTTTCTGCCTTTGGCATGAGGAGGTCTGAGGAAGGGTGCTGACACTTTGGCTTGGAGGAGGTCTCTGGAGGGAGAGAGAGATGAGAGGTCCCAGAATTCATGTTTCCTTGTCTGCTTGTGCTGTCCTCAGCTGGAGGAGAGGAGAGAGAGATATGAGGTCCCAGAATTCATGTTTCCTTGTCTGCTTGTGCTGTCCTCAGCTGGAGGAGAGAAGGGAGAGATCTCAAAGTCCGAGTCCTTTTCAGCTTGTGTCTGCCAAGTCCTGTGATGTTTTTCCCTTCTCCTAGCAGCTTCCAACATGTGGTGTCTTCAGCGGAATTCTTCTTTCTTATAGAGGGCACGGCATGGTCCTTTGGCATGGGGTGGGGAGAGGCAATCCTGGACTGCTGCTTCCAGGCTTCATGGTGATGTTTTCTCCCACATCCAAGATGGTATAGCTCAGTGTCTTTTATTCAGTTCTTTTAATCACAGCTTCCTCCTGGCCCCTCAGCCTTAGTTTAGGTTTTGCTTCCAGGGAATCTTGTGCCTGAAGGAGTACACACCTCTTTGCTTCTCACCTGCTTATCAGGCCAGGAGGGGCTTTGTTGCACATTCCCAGGAGTTGGCACCAGAGTGGCCTCTACCCATTACATATTTCTGGGCTGACTGGGTCAGGTGGTGTTCTGCTGCATCTTTCCACCTCCCTCCTGCTTCTGGGGCAGCTATTGTCTCGTGAGCAGTTCTTATCCGTTGTTGGAATTCCAGAGGATCTTCTACCACACTTCTCCCCAGGCAGCTCTCTCAGGAAGCAAAGGTGATTTTACCTTTGTTGATTTACATGTACATGTTCAAGGGCCTTGAACAATCTAAAGTTAGCACTGTTTCAGCAGAATTTGGATTAAATGACATTGTCAAGAAGTAGGATTTTTCTTATAGAAAAGTGTGATGGCACAAAATTTCAAAGCAACAGAGGACACTTTGTTGGTATCTAATCTCAGAGGACGCTATTTGTTGATATCTAATCACAAATAACCTCCAGTTTTAAAAGATATATCAAAAATCCTTGCTATCAAACTTGCAAATGCCTGTGCTAGTTCAGTCAACATTATGGTTCAAATTTGAACACAAGGAGCTCATCTGTACCAGTGATTAATATTTGCATACCTACATTTTCTTTTCTGTTCTTTACCCTGACCTTGTGCTTAGCAACTTCATCATTTTGACAGCTGAGGATAAGTATTCATTTAATTTTGCTCTGCACCTAGATAACCTTTAATCTAAATACCATAGTTCCTCCATAGCGATATCAATTTGTTGGGATTTGTTTGTTTGTTTTAAATGGGTTTGCACGACTGAAGAACTTTGATTATTGTAATTAACTTCCTCACAAAAGCAAACACATCATGATTTTTTTGTAATTCTTCCTTTATCCCTGACTGGACAGAGCTGTCTTACCTGATCAGTACTCTTTCCATTCTTTGTAAGGTTACTCCTTACTCTTGATACCTTTAAGTAGTTATCCACCTGCTTATGTCTGAAACAGTTTACTAAAAGATATTTCATCCCTTTTAATGGGATGCAAAGTTGTTTACATTTTCTGACATAACATATTCCAAATTTCCAACACATTTATGTCCTTGAGGTTTTCCGACCATACTGTTTTACTTACTAGTTCTTATAATATCACATTAGAAATAAGATCCCACCAAAACATATCGAAACTGTCAATGTCCTAAATATGCCTTCCAGTATCTGAAGGGGGCCCACAAGAAAGCTGGGGAGGGACTTTTTAGGATATCAGGTAGTGATAGGACTAGGGGGAATGGAATAAAGCTGGAAGTGGGGAGATTCAGACTGGACATGAGGAAGAAGTTCTTCAGCATGAGAGTGGTGAGACCCTGGAATGGGTTGTTCAGGGAGGTGGTTGAGGTTCCATCCCTGGAGGTGTTTAAGGCCAGGCTGGATGAGGCTCTGGCCAGCCTGATCTAGTGTGGGGTGTCCCTGCCCATGGCAGAGGGGTTGGAACTAGAAAATCCTTGTGGTCCCTTCCAGCCCTGACTGATTCTATGATTCTATGATTCTTCTTTACTAGCAGAGAAGTAACATATATAATTTCCATTTATTTTGGTGTGGTAATGTCAAGTCTTACTGACATCATCTCATTTTATCTTGGTAACATACCCATACCCTTATCATCCTCACATAGTATTTAAAAGAGAATTTAACTTTGTAAAATGGTCTGTGGTAGAAGAAGGTGAAAAGAATCTTAACATAAAAATATTGTTGCTGTTCCTTTGATGACTGCAAGTTTAATTGAAATACTTCTTCTGCCATTACTCACACACTTGATCTCATCCACATTTGATCTTCCTTCTTAAACTAAACTGATGTAAGTTTAAGCATCAGTGAATAGAGCCACAACATTTATATGTTTGGGTTTTTGGTCACAGCAGTGTTACATGGAAACAAAATATATTAATAGTATACACTTCAACTGTTAGTGTGTCTGCATGATTTGAATGGAATGAGCCCTGTCCCATGGCAATGCAAGTAATTTTTTTAGAATTTTTTTTAGAAATCTATTGGTTTATTCTTAGTTTTATCCCTCACTCAATATGTGAATTTAGATCAGTCATTTCTCATGTGTTCAGTTTATTAATCTAAAAATTGGTTATCCTAATACTTCAGTGCTTCAGAGGGGTGTTTTGAGAATTACCAAATAAATTGTATTTTCAGAGCATCATATCAAAATAATAGTATTAAATCTTTTTATTGAAAGAATTCGCAGAAAGCCATTTCAGGGCTAGCTACTAAAAAATCCCAAATACTCTTTGCTTCAATACCCTGCTTTTTCAGGGTATTCATTGTTTACAAAACATTACAATTGAAGTTGTTAAACTGATAAGCAGTTACTCTTGACAGAATGCTAAAAAAATTATATGCCAAAAAAGCATATTGTCCAATTCATTGTTGTGTTCGAAATGTGAAAGGCAACATTATAAGACACTTTGCCTGGTGATTGATAGGGAAATCATCTAAATACTTGACTACAGCTGTCATCAGGCTAAAAGACTAACTATAATTTCCTGAAAATTACACCCCTAGTCTCAAGTTATGGAAAGATCCTGCCATGCCTATTTACACTTTGGACATTAATTACAATGACACCCACTGATTTCAGTGGAGTTGGGTAATTTTAGACAATGACAGTCCAGGAGGATTATTTTATAGGAGCATTATCTATTTCTGTTTTTTCTTTTATGTATACCTCAATCAAAGATCAGAGCTCTATTTGGCATGGTAGAGCTAAGTGATCAAAAAGAAAGCTTCTGTTCTAAATAGTTCCTGATGCAGATGCCAGTAAAAATGCACCAAGGAGATGAGGCAGCAAATGGAGTAAAAAGAGTAAAGTAATAATGAACATCTTAGCTCACAGTTTCTTGTATAGAGTTCTGCATAGTCACACACCACCAAGAAGGTTGCCAGATTTTTTCACCTGGAATATCTTGCACAGTTTATTTAATGTGTTCTCCTGGGAGTAGCAGAGAAATACAGATATGAACAGTGATAGAAGTAACATATGATTGTCCTCCCTTTATTGATGACTTCTACAATCAGTAGAATATTTTATTAGATGCTTTTTCATTATCCATCTTGCCTAATACTTTGTAGTTTGTTGTATCTTTCTTTTTTTTTTTTTTAACCCTTTAAGAAGAAAATCTGTTTGGGTGTTGGGTTTGTTTTGGTTGGTTTTGGTTGGTTGGTTGGTATTTTTTAAGTAGATAAATCAGAAGCGCCTTTTAGGAGAGTATTCAAGGAATAAAGACATTTCCAAATGCACCTTCTTGTAACCCCAAAACAACAATTTCAGTTCAAATTATTCACTCTGAGCCTTTCAAAGAATACCATTGTAGGCAGATCCTTCTTCAGAGTTCAGACTCTTTTGGCAGATATAAGATATTCACCTGAATGAAATTATGTGAACCTTAAGTATTTATTTTAGGCTTCTTCTCTTCATTGGCAAATATATAAAAATTAAGTGTGGAGTCTTAACATTTTTACTCTGGACACACTTTTATTTTCTGATTAACAATGGGAATCTAAGTTGAATTTTCTAAGATGACTTAGAAACTTACCTTTAAAGCAGTCCAAAATTATTTCAACTTCCATTTTGAAGTAATGTAAATGTTTTAGAAAGTATTACCCTACACTGCTAGTAGAGCTGATAATATACTGCCTATTTTGTTCTAAAGCTATGTTTATTTTCCAAGTATGAAGAATTTGAGATTACATCAATTGGAATTCTGGAATTCCCACAAACATTCCACCAAGTAATTGGAAAACAGGTTGTGATGGATAACATAGGGTTTCAAAAGGAAGATTAAATTCATAATCTGGATTTGAACGTAGATATTGAAGCTGACCTGCAGCAACTACATGAAACTAAAGCTGGCATTCAATCTTTAGGTGGAAAATGAACTATATGCAATGAACAAATGTTTTGTTTTGTTTTGAATTAATATTTCACACTAAGATTTCCATTCTCTGACAGAAGCATTAGATTTCAAGATCCTTGCTGCTGCACTGTCTGACTACAATGCAAGAAGATCATTAGTTATGTTATGATCTACAACAACCTGGATGATCAATAGGGAAGTGGTTAATGTTAAACAACACAGATACTGTGAATGCTATATTCTTCTTTCCTCTGTTTTCTCTGCTTCATCTCTGCTAAGCACCAGTGTTACTTAGCTAACTGTGCCCCAAGTACAATTTGCAGATGAATGCCTCTCAAAGATAGAAACTATATGAACTATACAACTACCTCTTGCACCTAAACTAAATCCGATTTAGAATACATTTCTGTTCCTTAAGAGGACATGAATCAATAAAGAGAAGATATACCATACCATGTTCCACATAAAGGAGTTCCAATCTGTAACAAACAGCCTCAAATAAAGTCTTAAATACCAGGCTCCTAACTACAGTGTATTAAAAAAAAAAAAAAAAAAAAAAAAAAAGAGATATTTGTTGTCTTTTTTTTTTTTTTTTCCTTCCCTGGACTTCCTCTGCCTTGCATAGAACAACTGAGGATTGTGAAGCTCACTGGGAAAAAAAGAGCGACACCTGTGCCTACACTACTCCATAAGGAAATGAAAGTCCTTAGGTCCTAAAAGAGTTTAAAGCATTACTTGAAAATCCATTTCATTCTGAACGGCTGTGCATGTCATCAACAATAAGATTAGGGAAATTTCCAAAGATTTTTTTTCTAGTTTCATCTAAAATTTTTAGCTGAGGTTTTCAGCAGAATTTTTTTTAACAAAATTTTTGTTTTAAAACATACATAAAAATTAATTCTTTTTCTGTAGTGATATATATATAAATCTGCATATTATGTATGTAGAATTCTGTATTTTATATTTAAAATGTGGTAGGTTTATAAAATTTTTGTAAATCTACAGTATTTTAAGAGTGTGTGTGTATATATATATGTCTATACAGCCATATATATCTGTAATATATTTGAACAGTCTTGATAAAAAGTGAAGAGTTCTGTACATACAGAAGTGTCTTAACTTTGCATTTTGAATTATATGAAGTTTTATTCACTATTAGAAACACAGAAAGTACAGTAAAAATCCACAGTGCAGTTTATCCAAGATTAAAGACTTCATATGCAATTGTTGAAAACCAAAGTTCAGCTATGACAATTTATAATACGAAATAATAGTATTTCATTGCAGAACTCACTGGCAACAGAGATAATCAAAATAAATAATAAAAAGTCATGGGTCAAGAAAAACTACATATTTTTATAAAAAGTTGTCATGTCTGTGGCTGTTATAGTACAAATTTGGAAATACTTGTCATATTTCAAAACTTAAATCAGCATAAACCAGAATGAAGCATAGCATGAGATTCAAATTGTATCAATAAATTTAAATTAGACCTAAACTCTTCTCTCTTCAAATAAAAGAAACTGGATCCTTCTTTCTTCCCCCTGTAGGCCCAAAAATTCTGTGTGATGTTGTTAACCTTGAACTTATTGCATTTGTGGTCCTTGTGTGTGGAGATTTAGAAGAGATTCAGAGAAATGATGTGAACTGTACAGCCTCATAAATTCATTTTTACTGAACAAGCAGAAATATGCACACATCCCAGAATAAGTGTTGTCTAAACCAGTGAGTCATGTAAAATAGTACAGTCTACTGTAGTTCCAACAGCATTTATATTTACATATGTACTAACACAACAAAACTGACACAGATACATATTTTTGAAGCCTGAATCAACACACATACTGCTCTTGGGTGATGGTGGGGCAGGGAGGGGGGGTAGTCTCCAATGTCTCTTCATTGTTCATTGCCATGCAAAACATGGTAAGATGTATTTATCTATAGAACACGTACATAGACATAGGTATATCTATGTATAGAACAAAAGCTGCTGCTTCCAATAGCAGCAAAATTTGTAGAACTTTATGCTCACATATTTGTTTAATTTTTATATGGTATGGTTCTTATACTCCTTTGGGAATAACAATAATGAAATAGTACAACAGGAGCCTGATGTATTGCAATTCTATCCCTAAAAAAACATGGTCTGACAAATATTGATGAGATCTGTATTCCACATCTGTTCCACTGGCTGGATGGCCAGGCACAAAGACTAGCTGGGAGCTGCTCACAAGTGGTGTCCTCCAAGGCTCAGTATTGGGGCCAGTTCTGTTTAATATCTTTATTAATGATTTGGATGCTGGGATCGAAGACACCATCATCAAGTTTGCAGATGACACTAAATTCAGTGTGAGTGTTGATCTGCTCAAGGGCAGGAAGGCATTAGAGAGAGATCTGGATGGGTTAAATTCATGGACTGAGGTCAACAGAATGATGTTTAACAAGACCTAGTATCAGGCTCTTCACTTTGATTACAACAATCCCAAGCAACGCTACAGGCTTGGGGCAGAGTGGCTGGAAAGCAGCCTGGTGGAAAAGGATCTGGGGGTGTTGGGGGTGGATGGCCAGTTGAACATGAGCCAGTAGTGTGCCTAGGTGGCCAAGAAGGCCAACAGCCTCCTGGCATGTATCAAAACCAGCATGTCCAGCAGGAGTAGGGAAGGGATTGTGCCCTTGTACTTGTCCCTGGTGAGACCGCAGCTTGAGTAGTGTGTTCAATTCAGGCTGCCACTGTATAGGAAAGACACTGCGGTATTGGAACCTGTCCAGAGAAGAGCAACGAGGCCAGTGAGGGGTTTGGAGGGCATGCCATACAAGGAGCACCTGAGGGAGCTGGGATTGTTTAACCTGGAGAAGAGAAGGCTAAGAGGATATCTTCTAGCTCTCTACAACTAACCGAAAGGAGGTTGTAGTGAAGCTGGTGTTGGCCTCTTCTCCCGAGTAATTAACAACAGGATGAGTGGAAATAGGTTTCAGTTGTGCCAAGGGAGGTTTAGATTGGACATTAGGAAAAAAATCTTTACTGAGAGAGTGGTGAGGCACTGGAACAGGCTGTCCAGGCAGATAGTGGAGTCATCATCCCTGGGGGTCTTCAAGAAGCATGCAGATGTGGAGCTTCAGGTTCAGAGTCATGGTAGTTGGGTTATGGTTAGACTCAATGATCTTAAGGGTCTTTTTCAGCCTTGGTGATTCTATGATTCTATGATTTCCAGATCAAAGAATTTAAGTAAACAAATAAAAGTATCTCTATGAACATGAGCTCAACAGCAACGACAGAAGAAAATCAGATGGGATCCTATATGAATAATTACTATGTAAACACCTCAAAATGCATACAACTAAATAGCTAGCAGCATCCAAAACCTGATAGAACTGTAAATGAGGTACATTCGCCAAGCATTAATTGGTTCTTTTGCAATGTAACATCACAATCTATCTAAGAGATCTAAAGGCTACCACAGGCATAGATGTTATTCACCTAGATGGTTTCTTAGATGAATGCAAGCTACATGGCTTCCAGTTTAGTTCATCCAATTTGCTGGCAATTTTTTAAAATATTTTTTGGCAAAAATGTTTCTCATTTACATAGAAATACATTTATTAACTAGACAAATACATATCTTTAAATCTATTGCCTATTCTACTTAATATATAGCTGGAAATCTAGCTTTTTAATGGCTTTATATTAATTGCGGTACCCAATCTCTGGCTCCTCAGGCACAGGACTATGTGGTAGTTTTAGGCTATGCCTTTACATATACTTTTTCACAGATCTTGAAAAGAAAGTGGTAAAAATTAAATAAATCACTATTGGGTGTAAAAAAGCAAACAATGGTAATTCTAAACAATTCCATTGGAAAGATCATTAATGGACTTAAGCTAGTAATGTAAACAGTTTCTCTCACTTCCTTGGGCTGGGAGATACTAACTTGCTTCTGCTTGACCTTGGCTGCATTGTTTTGGCTAAGTCTAACGTCTCTCTGCTCCTTTCTCTTGTCCCCTTTGTACAGGGGGACATGGGGGAGGCAGGGAGGGAGAAGATGTTGCAGCTTCCCTGGTCTTTGGTCAGGGGGGTCCTTGTGCTGTTTATTAATTGTAAATACCTGCAAATATTGTAAATACTGTGTATTTTGTACATTTCATTGGAGATTGTAGTTTTGCTTTTAAATACAGCTTTCATTTCCTTCCAGGTGAGCTGGTCTGGCAAATTTAATGTTGGAGGGAAATTTTCAACCCACCACAGACTAAGATCTTTGGTTTACATTTTTTCAAGCACCTCAGAAAAAATAGCATTAAACACCATAAGAAGTGTGCCTGACAGATTTTCGAAAAAAAAATAGTTGTAAATCTTTCAGACAGATAGAGAAAAGAATTACCAGCTCTTAAACTCTGAAAATACATGTCACACTGAAAAATACAATAAATATTTATTGTAACAGAAAATAAATAAAGTTAAGGATGTAAGTCTGAACTGAGAGATCAAACTTATATTAGTGAAGAAGGAATGAAACTTCTGTTTGTGGTTTATCATACTCAGGGTTGTCATTTATTGCATAACTTCTAAGACTGCAACTGCTGTTGTATCATTCCAATAGTCAACGTTTTCCTTTGCTTTCATGCTTCATTTTCAGGAGAAACAATAACATATCTATCAGTCTAGCAGTGAGAGTAAGCACTTAAAAAACAAACAGACAAACAAAACGCACACCAAAACCAACCAACCAACAACACTAAAAATACACTCACAACATATTTAGGTTGAGGTATAATTTTTACTTAAAGACAATTATTAATTTTGATTAGTGATACTTCTTTCTGGTAAATTAAATCATATTTCTTGTATAAACTGCTGCATGAAGATGACTATGTTTTACTCTGGTTTTTTGTACAGATAATTAAATAGTTTAGTTAAATGGGGAACTGCACATACTGTCGTGCATGTACATTGTGGATAAACTTATGGCCAAAAATGCACAGTATGAGAGTGCCATCTTCTGGACATAAGATTTCTTACACATCTAATTTCAATTTACTCCTTAGCTCACAAGAAATATTAGTTAAAGATTAATGATGTTTACTTGCCTGTTTGCCCTGTGTTTCCCTTTTCATTTGTCTATGCTAATTTTAAAGTTAGTAGTCACTGTACAAACTCTTTTCTATACAAGGACCTAGAGAGTGTGAATTTCATAATCCATCAGAGTTTAGACTTTCAAATTTTTAAGGAGTTGTACAATCCCTAAGGGTTAAAACAATCGGACCAATAAACTTCTCTCAGTAGAAAAGAACCAGTGTTGCCTTGTTTTAAAGTTTTAATCCTTTATCTTTATAAAATGAGACAAAATAAAATGAGATTGTTTTTTTCTCATTGTTGTCTGAAACTTGAAGCCTAATCCTCTATTCCCTTCATCCTGTTCTAAATGAGGAATAAGTTGCTGATTATTAGAATATGAAACTACTCTGTCTCCCTGGGAGGCAGACACACACCCATACCCACACTTCACACAAATTCTCTATAACCTTGGGACTTGTGGTCAAAGTACCTCTGTTTCCAATAAAAATGGTAGTATGAAGTTAATCTCATAAGAAAGAAAACCCTATGCTCTATAAACAGATAAATCAGGAATGCAGTAATAGCACAATTATCCTTGCCTTACAGAAGAAGGCCTTGTATGCATAAATTGCATGCTTAAAATGCACGTTAAGGGTTTTCATTTTTGGGGAGTGAGGCCTTGGAGAAATGATGTGTAAAATACCATCTTCTCTTCTTTCCTTGGAAAACAATAAAATCAAATCTCACCTATCGTACTTCAGACAGGATTTTTCTTTGTTTATTTTATATATATTTCTTGAGTCCCTACCCTTCATTTTTCATGTCATTTTTCATATTACTGTTACCAAAACCAATAATGATTTGTCCTGTATCTCGCTCATTCTTTGTGCACTTAAAAGCCTCCAAAATGAAATTCTCTTTTTTCTCTGCTCTTACCTTCCCAGATTAAATATATCTATTTGTCATCCTTCCAAGTTCTCCACTTTCTGTTGTCAACAGTCAGCATGCCCTTTTAGACCTTCTGTCCCAGAGAGATTTTCTCTTTGACCAGGCCCTATTTTCTGTTCAGCTAATCAACAGCATTCTGCACGTCTTCCTTCAAGAAACTCAGAAATATGGTTTTGTAACTTTTGTAGCTATTTCTTTATTCTCAACTCAGGATCAAGATAAAAACAATTAATTAAACTTTCTAAATATATTTTGATTGGATTAAAAAAGTGCATATACCACTTGTTCAAGGTTATCATGCTATCAATATGTGCATTAAAACACTTCTTCACCTCCTCCCAAATGAGAAGCCCTCTAATTTGTTTGAGTTAGTAATAACAGAATGCTTGTGTTGTTTTGGTTGCTATTTTTCAATTTCATATTCCATCTTATGTCATCCCCTGTGAAATGCTAATACCGGTTTGGGAAATTTCAATTCTCACTTCTATATTCCTGTATACCAACAGTTTGAAATTACATTGTTATAAACATTCTCAAAACAGAAGTCTATAAAACTGACAGAAAACAAAGATGTCTTCTCTATCTTGTCACTGTCCCTCTGTGGATGATGGATGCAAATTAAAATGCACATGGAGATTTAGGAGACAATTCAAGAGCAGCAAGCAAGTCAATACTCAAGATAAGGGCATAAATACATTGCAGTACCATAAACTATTTTGCAGGTATATAAAACTTCTTTCTTGCTCTACTGTTTTCAAGATAATGTTAAAAAAATAAAAATGAGGGATACATTTTGCAACACTAAATTGTGCAATGGGAACATCTAACGGACTGAAAATAAAACCCAGTTCTTTACCCCAAACACCCTATAGTCTTACATTAACCAGGAGGAATTGAGTATAATAATGTAGGAGAGCTTTATAAGACATAATGAAAAATACAACTTAAAACAATCAAAAAATACGTATTTATTGTATTTTGGCATTCTAGAGCCAAAGTTCTTAAGTTGCTCTCTCTCTCCTAAACCACACAGGATATGAAAAAACTGAAAGCAAAGAGGTGAACAGTCCTGGGAAACACAACAGGAAGAGGCTTATTAAGACAGTATTCTTTTATTGTAAGAAACCATATATCACAGTTCAAAAGCGAAATGAAAATGCAGAGACTATATGAACCTAGACACCAAAACACTTTAATTACATATATTCAACATGTATGCACAAATATGTGTTTTTGCAAAGTACACAACGTCACTGTCCTAGCCAGAAGGAAGGTTGAGCAAGCCAGACTAGTGGTGATAGCATGAGGCACACCATGCTGGGGCCAGGGCTAGTGGGTCTCCTGGATATCACCTCAGGGGGCTTTTCTGTAATCTCATCACTTCTGTCTTTGGAATTGCTCTTCCTTATAGAGCATGTTATTTATTTTGTTTGGGTTTTAGTTGCTGGGGTTTGGTTTGGTTTGGTTTGGTTTGGTTTGGTTTGGTTTGGTTTGGTTTGGTTTGGTTTTGTTGTTGGGTTTGGGGGTTTTGTACTGTTTATTCTCGTAAAACCTATTCCATAGCCTTACTTAATTTCATATGTGTTTTTTTAGAAGTTGATTCAATTTTATGTTTGGGCCTTTTTATTCACAACACTTTCTGAAAATACACAGCATTATTTCAGTTTCCAGCTAGAGATATTTCTTATAGTTTATTGGCTAAGTGAAATTCAAGAAGCCCTGTTGCATGAAGTGAGGAGTAAATTTAGTATAAGATGAATCCCTTTGCGTTCTAGCTGAGCCCTCAGAGATTACAGCAGCTAGGTGTGGATGGACTTACTTCTTAACAGGATGCTAGTTAGTATGGTTTGCTATAGGTCCAACACAAGATGCACAAGCAGCCCAGTTCACTGTAGGTCCAGTTGCATTTCAGCAGCCAGATGCACAAATAATACAGTTTGTTTACATTTGCAGCATAAGTACAGATTCTTTACAATTGCCAGTGACATAGGAACTTAACTGCAGAAATCGCTACACAGCTTTAACAAAAAAGAAGTTCCCCTTGTATTGAGGTGGAACATCCTGTGCTGCAACTTACATCCATTGCTCCTTGTCCTATCACAGGTAGGAAGTGAGAAGAGCCTGTCCTCTCTCTCCTGACACCCAGCCTTCAAATATTTATAAACATTTATTAAATCCCCTCTAAGTCTTCTCTTTTCCAGACTAAAAAGCCCCAGGTCCCTCACAGCCTCTGCTTATAAGGCACATGCTCCAGTCCCTTAATCATCCTCATAACTCTCTGCTGGACACTCTCCAGCAGATCCCTTTCCCTCCGAAACTGGGGAGCCCAAAACTGAACATGGTACTCAAGATGAGGTCTCATCAGGGCAGAGTAGAGGGGGAGAAGAACCTCCCTTGATCGGCTGGGCACACTCTTCTTAATGCACCTGTGATGGTTTGAAACTGTCTTTTTTTAATTTTTCCTTGCAAAGTTCAAAACAGAGAAAGTGAAAGAGTGTAAATAAGTCACTATTGGGTGTAAGAAAGCAAAATACTGATTGTTCTAAACACTTCCATTGGATAGATAGAAATGTTTAAGAACTATTACCCAAAACAAAGTGGGGCACTCTGCACATTCTGCGTTCTGCAGTGACTGCGATTTCCTTCTTCTCCTTCTTCTCTTCTCGCCGAAGATAACACACTGACCTTGGCAGCTAAGTTAACAACCTTTCTGCTTAACTAACTCTGCTTTCTGTCCAGGGGGGTCTGAGGGGGAAGCTCCTGGGAGGGAGGCCCCTTNCAGGTGCTTCTCCATGGGGCTGCTCTCCAGCAGATCACCTCCCAACCTGTACTGGTGCAGTTTATTATTCTTCTCCAGTTGCAGGACTCTGTACTTATCCCTGTTGAACCTCATTTGGTTCCTTTCTGCCCAGCTCTCCAGTCTGTCCAAGTCATGCTGGATGTCTGCACAACCGTCAGTTGTATCAGCCAAGCCTCCCACCTTGATGTCATCAGCAAACTTCCTGAGCAGACATTCTGTTTCCTCATCAATGTCATTGATGAAGATGTTGAACAGCACTGGACCCAGCACTGATCTCTGGGGGACCTCACTGGTTAAAGCTCTCCAGCTGGACCTGGCACCATTAACCACCAATCTTTGAACTCTATCTTGCAACCAGTTCCTAATCCACCTCACTGTCTGCTCTTTCATCCCGTACTTCCTGAGCTTGCTCACTAGGATATCATGGGAGACTGTGTCAAAGGCCTTTCTAAGGTCCACGTAGACTACATCCACTGGTCTCCCTGAATCTACCCATTCAGTTATAGCATCATAGAATGCTACCATACTAGTCAAGCATGATTTCCCCTTGGTACATCCATGCTGACTACTCCTAATAACCTTCTTTTCTTCCAAGTGTCTTGAGATGCCCTCCAGAAGGAGCTGCTCCATCATTTTTATGGGATCGAGGTGAGGCTGACTGGTTGATAGTTCCCTGAAACCTCTTTCTTGCTCTTTTTGAAGACTGGAGTGACACTGGCTCTCCTCCAGTCCTCAGGCACCTCTCCTGTCTGCCAGGATTTGGCAAAGATGATGGAGAGTGGCAGTGCGATAACATTCATCAGTTCTCTCAGCACTCTTGAGTGCATCTCATCAGGTCCCATGGACCTGTGAATATTCAATTGGTGCAACCGATCCTTAACCCAGTCTTCACTGACCAGTGGGGAGCATTGCCTCCTCCAGGCTTCCTCTCCTTCATCCTGGGACTGGAGTACATAGCGGAGTTCAGTCTTGGGTGTAAAGACAGAAGTAAAGAAGGCATTCAGCAGCTCTGCCTTCTCTGCATCCCCAGTTATCAGGACTGCCTCCTCGTTCAGTAGTGGGCCCATCAAATCCATGTTTCACCAGTTTGGAGACCAGGATGTCATACAGGACAGTGTCGAAGGCTTTACTCAGGCCCAGGTAAATGACATCAGTTGCTCGCCCCTCATCTATTAATGTTGTGACCTGTTCATAGAAGGTCACCAGGTTTGTCAGGCAGGATTTGACCTTGGTGAAGCCATGCTGACTGTATCAAATCACTTCTTCACTATTCTTCTGTCTCAGTAGTGCCTCCAGGAGGATCTGCTCCATGATCTTACCAGGCACACAGGTGAGACTGACTGGCCTGTAGTTCCCTGGTTCTTCTTTCTTACCCTTTTTGAAAACAGGAGTTATGTTTCCCCTTTTCCAGTCAGTGGGGACTTCCCCAGACTGCTGTGATAAGCAGGAAAAATTAATACCAGAGCCACACGTAGCCTCAACCAACATTCCTTTCTTTGGCATTACAACACTGGATCGCTGGGCCTTCACCCAGTCACAGTGTCTATTTTAGACCTGGAGGCTTATCAGCAGTTATGAATTTTCCTATTTCCTAGTCACTTACCCAAAATATTAAGTATATCGTTAGCAGTCATACATACAGGTTCACTAATAAACTCCCTGCATACAAATTATTCATGGTTTTGCATAGGCTTTACCTAAAATATTTTTCTTGTTCTGTGACATACCTCAGACACTTCTAAAGAAGTTCAGGGAGAATTTCTAGACAAAATCAGCTGACAATAAAGAAATCAAGTAATCTGGCACAGTCTATTTTTAATAAAAGCCAATACTGTGTTAGTACTGCAACATTAGAAATAACTCTGTCATGAACCTTGTGTTAAAATTGTGAGTGTTAATAACATCTTCAACTGAAAGTAATCACCAGCTTTGCCAGCAGTCTCACTGGAAGTTGCTAGACTACTGTTAAAAGACTTTGAAAATCCTATCCTTAGTATATGAATATTAATTGGCTCAACATTTTCATAGGTCCAGGATTTAAAGGAAAAAAAAAAAAAGTAGGATGACATTTTAAAGTTACTTTATTACAGAAATCTGACAAAGTATCACCTCTAAACATTCACTGTGACACAAGCATGAGAAACTGAGAAACAAATTTGGTAAGACATCATTGTATATTTAAGAGGCAAGCTACAAAATCATAATGGACAACCAGGACCCTTTAGCTACAACTAACCTACTGTCCACATGTCAGGTTATATAATTTTTTTTTTAACTTGATTTTCACAGTTTGACACTGACTTACCTGGATGTCAAAGAAAATTAGACTAAAGAAAGGAGATATTCCTAAGTAACAGTGAACAGGTCTACTGTCTTGAAATAAATAAATAAATAAATAGGCTAATTAGAGAGTTAAGAACCAAAAAATAATTTTGATTTATCATCCCAAAGGTTCAACAGGCATAGTTGATGTTAAAATGAAATTTGAATCTTTACATATGCACAGAATTAAATATCTGCAAGGACTTTAAATTAGTCACAGCAGGTGCTCTCCTTTTCATTATCTTGATTTTCTATTTTTTTTTTTAACCAAAAATAACATCTTTTTCTATCTAATCCATTGCTAGCTAAAAAAATCTGACCACTTATATATATTGTCACAGGAGTAGCTTAACTAGCTGAAAGAAGTGTAAAAATCTGCAACTCTTTATGCTTCAAGGATCAAAACAGGAGCAAAATCTAAATTCACTAATGCTGCAGTATTTTTATTTCTATCTGACAATCAGCCATCTTCAAGGTCTTTGAAATAAAGAACTAATAAAGAAAATTGAAAAGTTCTATGTAAGATTGTTTTTCTGGTCCATAGCTCAAGAATATAGCCAGGAAAATGCATATAGCTCTGCTTTGTCAAAATAATATTATAGATATAAAGTTAAAGTAATGTTATAGATATAAAGTTAATAATTTCTGGGTATTTATATTGTAAATGAAGAGATGCCAAAGTATGATTCCTCCTTGTTAGCTTGTTGTCAGTGCTCAAGAAAGACTGCAATGATAGTGTAGTAGGCAACGAGTAGGAAGAAATATTCTTAATATTTTATTCAGTGCTTTGATGTTGTCTGAGATCTAATAAAAAGAAGATATTACAGGTCATTCCTACCCACAAAGACGTTCTTTTAAACACTAATATTATATAATTCAGCCAAATAATCTGAACTGTGAAACCTTCTAATATCATTTTGCAATAGGGTAAGTAAAATGAATGTGGTGTTATTTGGAACAGTTAATTTCCCTAAAAAGAAACACACCTTGCAGAGTTCAGTCTCTGACATATACACAGAAACCAGATTTATTATTTTAGCTATTTGAAAGTCTATAAAATCTCAGCTACTCCAGCGGAAAGAAAACTAATACATGGATTCGCTTCATAGGCTTCTCTTCCTCCAACTGCCAAAAATTATTCTGCGCTTTGTGACGTCTTGCCAGACCACTGCATTATACTTTTCTTCTTTTCTTAGAACAATTGCTTAAAACTCCCCTTCACATACCAGAAGATTTCTTGGCACACTACTATTATCTCAGCAGAGTTTATTTATTTTTAACTGAGATAATCAATATCAGAAATTCCATGAGTAATGTTTTGTTATGGTTTTGTTGTTTGCCTTTTTTTTTTCATTTTTTTCCTCTGTCACCAAGATCTTCAAGCATTCATTTTCCAAGCACTAATACTTTTTACAGAGTAATACTTTTTAAACTCTTATTTGTTTCTAATATGCTATGCCTTTCTATTTAAACATATCTCGAGATGGGTTAAGAAAAAAGTTATACAAACATTGGGGGAAAAATGTAAATTCTAACAAAGCATAAAAGGAAGGTTTAGAAGTAATTTAATAATAATTTGTAAATGGCGTAACAGAGAGAAAATAAGAAATAATGCATCTTTTTTTTAATGTGATCATTTCTGGGGCTAAACTACACTTGTTACTCTGTCAATGACCTCCCTCACCAACAGAGAAGGGGAATGAGGAAAAGGAGAGGACCATAATTTGAAGAGAAAACAGTTTTACTGAAATACCCAAATTAATAACAACACTCAGCCTACCAAAGTGCAACTGTCATAATATCTGGCAAGGTAGTCCTCAAAGGCAGAAGAGGTAAGATGAGCGGGATGAGGAAGAGGCCAAGCATAAAGTGTTCTACCATCTCCAGGAAAATAGGTATCCATCACTTGGGAAGATAAACAGCATAACACTGAACATCCCCTCCCTTTCTTCTTCTTTTCTGATGTTTATATGCTGAACATGATGTCATACAGTATGGAATATCACTACAGTCAGTTAGGGTCAGCTATCCCAGCTGTGTTCCCTCCCAACATCTGTTGCACACTCAGCCTTCTCACTGCTAAAGTGAAGTCAGAAACATAAAAGGTCTTGACTCTGTGTAAGAACTGCTCAGCAGCAACTAAAACATACCTGTAATAAAAACACTTTTTTCAGCAGAAATCCAAAACATTGCCCCATTTCAGCTATTATAAAGAATATGAACTCTACCCCAGTCAAGACCAACACAGCAGTAATAGGAGAAATTGTGAAAGATTAATACAGAAATTACTGAACTGTTCATATCTTTTAACCAAGATAAATGCCCTTCTGAAATATAGGTTTAAAGAAATATGGTATTGAGATCTACATGAGAATAAGTGGATATAATTCCAGTGATATAGGCCAAACTCAATGATCTAATGGAATTTCTGGCTTAAAATATATGAACCTGTGAAGAGTTAACCAATAAACTATATAGTATTTTTTTTTCTGTCCAGTTCAGCCACTTATATACAATAAATCCTCCAAGAACAGAAAGAACACACTACAGGGCCATTCCTTCACACACACGCTCTTTTTTTTTTTTTTTTTT
>VXBD01007780.1:382287-392382 GCA_013399975.1 Indicator maculatus
TTTTTTTTTTTTTTTTACTTTTATATCCACCTTTGAAGGCTAAAGTCTGTATAGTTAGACAATTGTGCTGAGTCTTCGTAGCTCTGTTCATGACAGATTTAAAGGAGACTAATAAACACATTCTCCTAAAATCTGTTGCTAAAAATTCAGAGGTGGCTACATTTATCAACTTGTTAAATCTGCTGAAATTTATTGAGATAAAACTTATTTATATAAGACAAAAGAGAAATACTGGTAATGCACTGACAGTATTGGAACTAATGAGGTAAAGGTAACTTTCTCGTCTCCAAAACTGTCAGAAATGCAAAAACCTTTGGATTATCTTTTTATAATTAAATATCCTTTTCCCTGATTTACATCAAAACTGATTCAGGAAAGTGCTGTGGTGTGATGTGTATAAATTACAGTTAAGAGGATCAGAGCTTTTTCTGTAAAATATGTATCATCTCACCTCAAAAAGTATATTACTTAAAAAGTTATCTTGGTCTTGCATAAGGTATTTATGAACTAATGATCTTTGACATGTCACCTGTTACAACAGTTATTTTTGACACCCAACACTGAAAACAGTCATTTTTCAACACGCCACCATAAAAATACACATCCTTACAGTGAGTTTGAGGACATGTTGCTCACTTTCCCCTTAAAAATAATATCTTAGAAGTTAGTAATATAATTCCAGTACTTCTCAGATTCTGATAAACCTATGCATTAAAAGTAACTTAATTACATGTTATGGGCATTTGTTTAAAACATTGCAGAAAACGTTTTTGTCATTTGTCGTAGACATCTTAGTAGTCCTTCACTTTTCAGAATCCTTGGGTCAGCAGCGTTAGACAATGTTCTACGATGTTTCCATTTTCTGAAACAAAATAGCAATGGTCAAAGATTGAAAAGAGAATTCACAGCACTTAAGTTTGTAATAGGAAGAATCTAATAAAAAAAATCTCTTCATCTGTTGATTGTGTCTATCTTTCTCTTGTTAATAAAATCAGTACTGTTAGAGCTATTATTTGACTTCTGATATTTTCTACAAAATCTTCACTTCTATGTTCTTTTTCTTATCTGGAGACTGAATAATCCATAGGCTCAATCAATTTTCCCTCCTGCTATTTCATCAAATTGATCTGGTAAAGTGTGTTCCTCCTCAGTTCCCCTGTTCTAATACATTCGCCTAGCGTTTTCTAACTCATGTGAACTGTATATAACACTTTTTTACTTCAAATTGCAGCAGACAAATAAAATGACCTTTAAAATTGAGGACAACTAGCAATGCATGCCCAAGAGTTAAGCAGCAGAATTGTGCATTTCAGACAAGTGAGGATAAATTCTCCATTTCTGCAGTACCAAAACTTTTTAAATTCTCTTCTTCAAATATTTTCTCTGACTATGTAACACACTACAAAGCCTTAAATTATATCCTTGCAATGATGAAAACTGAAGAAGAGGAAAGGAATACATAGCCTAAAACCAAACCAAACCAAATCTTTAAACTTCTTTTAGAGTTCACTTCTTAGGCTGAAAGATATCACGGGGAGATGACATATCTGCTGCCACTGGGTTAAATTAAAACTCCTATAAATTACATCACCTGGCTAAACTTGTCTCCCACAACCTTATGTTGAATGAAGATTCATTAGAGAATGTCAGCTTGACATGAATTTTACATGAATGAATTCTCAGATAGTTAATTGCAAGTAGAATCTACTTCTTTATATTTCCTGAGCAACAAAGAAATATGTTACCCAACTACATAGAAGCAGCATAATAAACTTATCGCAGCTAGAAGCTCATCCCAACCCAACCAGTCTTCTAGCATGACTGTTAAGAAAGAGAGGTAACAGCAAGAAACAAGCTTTCTGAGAGACATCTTCATGGATTATATTGCTCACTGATCGAAATCAAATATTTTCAAAGGAATATTTGAACCTTTGTAAACTGGAAAATTCCTATGACTGTGTCTCCCCTATTGAAGCAATAGCAAGGGTAATTTTGCTACCTGATGAAATAAAAGGGAAGACTGTTCCTGTCATGGTTGGTCATATGAACTAGAGCACAAAGAATTAATCAGAGTTTGTATTTGTAACTACAACGTAAAATGCTGCAGTGTAAAGACCTTTTATCAATGAGGTTCAGATAAATGAAAATTAGAAATACTTCTCTTGATGAGACATGTGATACACTAGTTTTCAGGAGGTTTGCACGGCGATATAACCCTTATAAGTAATTTAGAAATACTTTTGAGGTATTTCCTATCTTGACGCATAAGTATTCAGAACAAGTTTTCTTCTGATTAGTCCTTGATGTAGGAAGTTAAGAAATTACATATTAATACTATCTGGGGACATAGTACAACTGTAATTGAATGCCTTTGTAAAAATCCATCTCCAGATTTCTTGAGGACCCCTTTTAGGTTCTTGAAGGCTCTTCATGCAACCTCCCCTTCTTCAGGCTGAACAACCACATCTCTCTCAGTCTGTCTTTATAGGATAGATGCTCTAGCCCTCTAACCATTTTCATAGCCCTCCTCTGGACTTGCTTCAATAGGACCGTGTCCTTCTTATGTTGGGGCCTCAGAAATGAATGCAGTACTCCAGATGGGATCTCATGAGAAAGGAGTAGAGGGGCAGCATGACCTCCCTTGACCTGCTGCTCACATTTTCTGGGCTTCAAGCATACATTGATGTCTCATGTTGAGCTTCCTGTCAACCAACACACCTAGGTCTTTCTCCACCAGGCCAGTTTAAATCCATTCTCCATCCAGTCATCATTTGTGCTTGGGATTACCCCAACCCAGGTGCAGAACCTCATACTTGGTCTTGTTGAATATTTATATATTCAACTTTTAATATTTCCTGGGCTGACCTTTCAAGCCTGCCAAGGTCCCTATGGATGGCATATATTCCCTTCAGAGCCTTGAACAAATCACATAATTTGGTGTCACCAACAAACTTGCTAAAAATGCAGGTAATCTCACTGTCCATGTTGCTGACAAAGATGTTAAACAACAATACAACCCCCTGAGGAGTGCTACTTGGTCACTGGTTTCTGCTCAGACATTAAGCCATTGAACACAACTCTTTGAGTGCAAAGACCCATTCCATTAATTCATTGTCCACCAGTCGGTCAATCTGTCAAACCCATGCCTCTCAAATTTAGAGACAAGGCTATAAAGTGGGACAATGTCAAATGCTTCGCACAAGTCCAGGTCGGCAATATCAGTTGCTCTTCTCTTATCCACCAACACCGTAACTCCAACATAGAAGGCCACCACATTTGGCAAACATGAAACCATGTTGGCTGCTACCAATCAACTCATAGTTTTCCATGTGCTTTACAATAATTTCTGGGAAGATTTGCTCCCTGATCTTACCAGGCACAGGGGTCACACTGAATGGCCTGTAGCTCCTTGAATCTTCCTTTTTTGCCTCTTTGAACATTCATAGATCCATAGACTCATAGAATGGTTAGGATTGGAAGGGACCTCAATGATCATCTGGTTCCAGCCCCATCTTCCACTAGACTGGGTTGCTTATCCAGTCTCCCCCTTGAACACCTCCCTTGAACACCTCCAGGAAGAAGGCATCCAGAACTTACTTGGGCAACCTATTCCAGTGTCACAACACTCTCACTGTAATTAATTTCTTTCTATTATCCAGCCTAAATCTCCCCTCCTCATGATGATGAGGGTCAGGGAGTATCCGAAATGTACCTTGTTCAGTTGAGAGCTGAAAATCCCCAGTTATAACAAGTCCTTACTATTGCTTGTCCCATGAAGCTACAAACACAACATATCACATTCGAAGGCAATAATGAACTCCCAAAATTTAGTTAATTTTAACCTTTTAAGAGAATCCATTGGTTATTTTAAACTAACCACATCTCTTTAGTGCCTCCATTCTGCTAGACTTTACTTTTTACAGACACCTGTTCAATGAAAGACTGCTGAACTCCAACCCTCAGGCGTTACTCTATAGTCAGAAGTTCTTGAGGCATGCAAGCAATTGAACTAAGGGAGCTAGATGATCTTTGACTCAATACTGCTGAAAGAGCTCTGGCAGTGCAGTGGAACTAATGCAAAATCAACACCATTTCCAGTCACTGGGAGGTACATTGGCCGCAACTTCTCAATTATGATGGATAGTGGCTTAACTGACAGCTCCCTCAGGACCTGCTAATGCATCTCATCAGCTCCCATGAACTTGAACCTGAACCGAAACCACTTCAGGTGTCATAGATTGTCTTGAACTTCATCTTCTGTGGTGGGTGGTTCCTCATGCTCTCAGTCTCTGCCTTTTCCTTCTGCAGTTTGGGCAGTGTGTCTGGAGCACTTGCCAGTGAAGGCAGAAGCAAAGGATTCACTGAGTAGCTCAGCCTTCTCCATGTCACAGGTAACCAGGTCTCCTGCTTCCTTCTAGAGAGAAGCTACATTTTCTCTGGTCTTCCTTTTAGCACTGAGGTACATACAGAACCTTTTCTTGATGTCCTTGATGTCCTTAATGTCCTTTTGAGTTTGTTATTCTATCAGGTCTTTATCTTTCCTTTTCTGGTCTCTGGCTGCTTGGATAATTTCTTTGTACTCCTCCCAAGCTATATATTATTGATTCCACTCTCTGTAGGCTTTTTTTTTTGAGTTTGTCCAGAAGCTCCTTGTTCATCCACACAGGCCTACTGGCATCTTTGCCTGACTTCCAGTTTGTCAGGATGCATTGCTCTTGGAGGAGGAGATGCATTGAAGGAGATGATCCTTGAATACAAAGTAGGTTTCTTGGGTCCCTTTTACCTCCAGGGCTGTATCCCATGGTACTCTAGCAAGCACATCTCTGAAGAGGCCAAAATTTCTTCTCCTGAAGTTCAAAGCAGGGAACTTTCTATGCACCCTCCTCATTGTCCTAAGGATATTGAACTTCACCATTTCCTGGTCACTGCAGGCAAGCTTGCTACCAAAGACAGAGGCAAAAAGTCATATGCTCACCAACCCCTCCTCTTTGGTGAGAACAAGGTTCAGCATAACACCTCTCCTTGTGGCTTCTCTATTACTTGCAGAAGGAAGTTCTCATTGTAAGGGACTGGAAATTATTATAGATGTGGCTCAACATTGTTGGGAGAATTGTCTGGGACACGGGGAGCCTGGTTTTGGCCCCCATGGAGTTGACCAAGGGGCTTTGGGGCCCGGGAGGCTCCCTGGCAGGACTTTGGGACTCTGCGGACTCCCTGGTGGGAGAGTTGACAGAGAGAAGAGTTTGGAGTGCTGGAGATTGCATTGAGCGTGCACTCCACTGCTGAACTAGAGCAGGTGACTATTTTTAGCATCAGTGTAAAACTATAAAAGGTGTTGCAGTATGGTGGGCTGGTTGTCAGCTGCTGGAGGCATCAGTTGCCAGGGAAGGGTCAGCTACTGGGGAGACGGCCACTGATTCTGAGTGTCGCCTGCTGTGAGGAGCTGCTGCTAAGGAAAAGCCACTGCTAGGGTCAGAGCTGCTACTGGAGCAGCCACTATTGGGGAGCCATTTGTGAGGGAACTGCGTGCAAAGAGTCAGTTCCTGAGAAGTTGAGTGATAGAGACTGGAACTGTTGAGGACTGCCGTCCAGACTGCCATCCTGCCTGTCTCAGAGAGAGAGAGAGCTGCCATCCTGCATGGCCCCTGCCTGCCTCCCCAGTTCGTGTTGTCCCTGCTCTCATGATTGTGACACACGCACCTTATAGCTCAGACCACCACAATATTTATACCTGTTGTCTGTTAAATGAACTGGTTTGGCACCTGACTTTGAGTCTTAATTCTGTTCTTGAGAACGTTAAGTTAGTCACATTAAAGGACCAATTGAGCATCACTCAGAAGTTAAACTCATCTACCCCCAACCCTTCTGATATCTGAGGATAAGCTGGAACTCAAGAGAGTTTAACTTCTGCCAAATTACCCAGCGTTGGACCACTGACACTCATTAACCCATTCCAGGGACCTGCTGGATTGCTTATTCCATGAAGTGTTGCCTCTACAACAGATAGCAGTCATTGAAGCTCCTCAGGAGGACCAGGGCTTGTGAATATGAGGCTGTTCCTATCTGTCCACAGAGGGCCTTATTCAGTCAGTCTTCCTGGTCAACTGGCCTATAGCAGTTGCTCACTATAATGTCCTCTGTCCTTGCCCTCTCTAAGCCTGATTCATCAGCTCTCAGTCAGCACCTTATTCTTCCCCAGGTGGAGATCCATACATTCCAGCTGGTCATTGACATAGAGGACAACACCCCCTCCTTGTCTCCCCTGCCTGTCCTTCCTAAAGAGTCTGTATCTTTCCATTCCAACACTCCAGTTACAGATGCCATCCCACCATGTCTCTGTAATGCCAGTATGATCATAACCCTGCAGGCATGTGCACATGTCTGACCCATCTTGTTTATTCCCCATTGTACATGTGTTTCCATAGAGACATTTATGTTAGTAGTTCCCAGGGTTCCCCTTTCTACTGTTTCTTCCAGTCATCAGGGACTTCACCTGACTGCCATGACTTTTCAGATATCATGGAGAGTGCCTTGGCAACTACACCAGCTAATTCCCTGAGGACTCTGGGATGCATCTCATCAGGTCCCATGGACTTGTATATCTTCAGGTTCCTCAGATGATCATGCACCTTGTCTTTGCTGATAGTGGGAAGGACTTTGTCTGCCTGGTCTCCATCTTGTGGGACATCAACATGAGAGCCATGAGGAGAGGGGTTGCTAGTGAAGACTGAGGCAAAAAAGTTGCTGAGAATCTCAGCCTTCTCCTTGTCCATTGATAATGGTTCCCCACTGTTGCTCATCACAGGGCAGATTTTTTTTTAACCTTCCTGTTCTGGTTTACGTACCTGTAGAATAATTTCTTGGTTTTCTTTAGATCCCTTGCCAAGTTCAGTTCCAGATGTGCCTTGGCCTTCCTGATCTCATCCCTACACAACCAGACAACATCCCTATACTTTTCCCAGGATGTCTGTCCCTTGTTTCATTTCCAATGTAGTCCCAACTTGCCCTTTAGATTGACCAGCAGGTTTCAACTTGGCCATGGTGGTCTCTTGCCTTCCTCGTCAGATTTCTTACATGTGGGGATTGAGATCTCTTGTGCTCTATAGAAAACATTCTTAAAGATCTGCCAGCTTTTTTCTACTCCCTTGTACCTGAGGGCCATTTCCCACGGGGTCCTATTTACTAGCTCCTTGAAGAGCTGCAATTTTGCTTTACTAAAATTTAGAGTATTAACTATGCTTCTCATGGGCTTCATACGCCTTAGGACAGTGAACTGCACTAGTACATGATCTCTACAGCCCAGGCTGCCTTTGACTGACATCCCTGATGAATTCACTTGCACTTGTGACCAAGAGGTCAAATAATACATCCCCTCATGTAGGGCTGTTAATTTCTTGTCTTAAGAAGTTGTCATCTAGGCACTCCAGAAGCCTCCTGCATTGTCTATAGCTAACCATGTTACTTTTCCAACAGATACTGTGGTGGTCAAAATTCCCCAGAAGGATGAGAGCCTGTGATCATGATTTCTCCTCAAGCTGGAGTAAGAAGGCTTCATCAATAGGCTCCACTTGATTGGGCAGCCTGTAGTAGACTCCTACCACAAGGCTCTCTTTGTTGTCCTGATCCCTAATTCCTACCCATAAGCTTTTGAGCTGCTTGTGCTCTTTGAGCTACTCTTTAGTGACAACTCTTCACACTCTATCCAATTCTTTACATAGAGGGCAACATCTCTACCACTTCTTCTTCTTCTTCAATCTCTTCTGAACAGCTTGTATCCATCAATAGCTATACTCCAGTTGTAGGATTCATCCCACCAAGCTTCTGTAATTTCCACTATGTCGTAGCTTTCCTGTAGCTGGGTAGCTTCTAACTCCTCCTGTTTGTTGCCCGTACTGCATACATTGGTGTAAAGGTGCTTCAGCTGGGCTGCCAACCATGTCACCTTCTTAGCAGGGCATCCCATTGCTCCCCCAAGGTGTTTCATGGGAGCTACCTTCCTGTCCCCTATTACCTCAGATGCTCCTGGCTCACCTCTGTAAGACCTTGCCTTTGCTTCAAGGCAAAGAAGTTGAAGGCCCTTACTATCATCACATCCTTCCAACCCTGGTATGTGTTCCTGCCACTTGTCACAGACAGTTTTGCTACTATTTTCACCATCTCCCACCTCAAATGAAATGGCAGACTGAAGGCTGTCCTTATGATCATCTCTAGTGATCCATGTTTCAGTCAATGAAATGTGACAAGTACTTCCAAAGGGCCTATAAAAGTAGTAATTCTTGGTATTAAGAGAAGCTTAGTTAAGTAGTAATCCTTGGTATTAAGAGAAACTTAGTTAACTTAAACACCAGCCGTAAGATAGACAAAGTTTTGTGAGATGAAAATAAATATAAATTTGCCAGTTATTGTTATGATGATTTTTTGTCTGACTGGAACAATCTTAGCATCTCAAATGGTCTTTACACTTCCCTCTAATTTAAATCTATCATCCTTTCATTTTTATCTTTCAGCAGCTACCATTCTTTTCCAGTATGATATTGATCTTATATTTGACCACATCACTAGGACAAAATAAAGCATATTATTCAATATTAAACAATTCAGGTTGTGTTCTTGGTTCATCTGAGGTTAATTGCAATGTGTAAAGATCATTCATATCCCTGAAAAATAACATGGAAATCTATTCCTCAATTTTAGATGTTTTTTTTTTCAAATATTTCTATTTGTTATTAGATATATTTAATACTGAGCATTGGTATGAATTTCACAATGCTAGCATACTTGATGTGGAATTTTAATGATACTTAGGCTAATCAAAATTAAAAAATAATTGAGTTTGTTAATACATCCCTTAATGTATGTTAAAAATGGAAGAAAGGAGAGACCTTCACTACACTGAGTGATCAACTTATAGACAAAATAAGAGAAGGCATTTTGTAATGCAAAAATAACATAGAATTATTATCAGTCAGCTGAATTATCTGAAGTGAGACACAGAATAATTCAAGGAAACATAGAATTCATTAGATGTCAGATAGTTCTATCTCATTAGCACAATAAAAACGTAGTTTGATGTTTTGCATCAGTTGATCATCAGAGAGCAAGATCCATACATAATTGATAAAAACAGAGAAAAGCTAGAGATTAGCACTTATGTCTAAAGTTTTTAAATGCCAAATAGAGTTGGAGTTTGAGAAAACAGAAAAGCTTAAAAAATAAAACAAAAACAAGAAGTAAAGAATGGATGGTAAAGTTTCAGACTTTAAATTACTTACACTCCAAAAACATATATGTGATATTCAGACACATGTTCCTATGCATTGCTGAAAACTTCTCAAGACATTTTTTTTTTAATTTCAGCTACATGTAAGCTTTAAATTCTGACCTATTCAGTAACGAACGTGACCAACAGGAATTCTGAAAGAGAATGTTGTATATTACTCACTAGATGAGTTTGCAAAGTCACAAAATATTCTTGGTATCAAAGTTACTCTTAGTGGGAGGAGAATAGAATAATCTTTGTGGTGGTGACCAAAAGCTGTTGAATATAAATGAGGATGCCTAATGGATAGTTGGAGCAGTCCAAAAATTCAGTACAATGGTTGTGATAAAAGAAATATTTGAAAAAATATCTGAATCAAACCTGTTTTCTTAACACAGAATCATAGAATCAGTCAGGAATGGAAGGGACAGCAAGGATCATCTAGTTCCAACCCCCCTGCCATGGGCAGGGACACCTCACACTAGATCAGGCTGGCAAGAGCCTCATCCAGCCTCGCCCAAACACCTCCAGGGATAGAGTCTCAACCACCTCCCTGGACAACCCATTCCAGGCTCTCACCACTCTCAGGGTGAAGAAATTCTTCCTTACGTCCAGCCTGAATCTATCCACTTCCAACTTTATTCCATTCCCTCCCCAGCTTTCTTGTAGGCCCCCTTCAGATACTGGAAGGCCACAAGAAGGTCTCCTTGGAGCCCTCTCTTCTCCAGACTGAACAGCCCCAACTCTTTCAGTCTCTCCTCATAGGAGAGGTGCTCCAGCCCTCTGATCATCCTGTTCCATGGATGTTCCAGCATGTCCATATCCCTCTTGTAATA
>VXBD01007780.1:392650-444408 GCA_013399975.1 Indicator maculatus
GGACAGTGTCAAAGGCTTTGCTCAGGTCCAGATAAATGACATCAGTTGCTCGCTCCTTGTCTATTAATATTGTCACCTGTTCATAGAAGCCCACCAGATTTGTCAGGCAGGATTTGACCTTGGTAAACCCATGCTCACTGTACCAAATCACCTCTTCACTATTCTTCTGTCTCAGTAGTGCCTCCAGGAGGATCTGCTCCATGATCTTACCAGGCACAGAGGTGAGACTGACTGGCCTGTAGTTCCCTGGTTCTTCTTTCTTACCCTTTTTGAAAATGGGAGTAATGTTTCACCTTTTCCAGTCAGTGGGGACTTCCCCAGACTGCCAGGACTTTTGGAATATAATAGAGAGGGGTTTAGCAACCTCATCTGCCAGTTCTCTCAGTACCCATGGGTGTATCCCATTGGGTCCCTTGGACTTGAACACTTTCAGGTTCTTCAGGTGATCATGAACCTGATCTCCACTTATGATGGGCAGTCTTCCCTGCCATTACCTTCTATGTCTCCAGGAGTGTGGCTGGAGGCCTTTGCAGTGAAGACTGAGGTAAAGCCTTTTCCATGTCACTTGTGACCATTTCACCTGTTTCCTTTCTGAGGGGGCCCACACCTTCCCTAGTCTTCTTTTTACCATTAATATACCTGTAGAAAGTCTCGGTGTTCCCTTTAACCTCCCTGGCTAGATTCAATTCAAACTGAGTCTGCAAGAATAAAAATAGATTATTTCATCATAGGGAGCAAAGAAATACAGTTTACTCTGTGTGGTTTTGTAAGAGATATATGCCTGTCCAGGTTTCACTGGGATAGAATCTTAGCCCAGCCACGGCGTACAAGCTGTTGGCAGTTTCAGGACAGCCAGGAACCTAAGCTCAGAAGGGCAAAAGCTGGAATAGAAAATATATTGTTATATACATATTAACCTCTACAGAACCAATTCAACATCTTATCAGTGTTATTTCTTTTATTTCAGTATCATTACATCCTGTTTGTGCTTTTCTTCCACAATTTTTACATAAATGAGTCTCTTATTTTCTGTTATACTTCTGTGTATATACACTATTGCTGCAACAACTTGGTTTCTCTCTAACTGCGGAACCTCACAAATAAGTGGTCTTGATCCCACATTGATCATTGCACAATGCACAGTTTTGCCTTCAGCTCTTTCATTTTAAATATCTTCAGCCACGTGATGATGCATGAGCCAAACATGTAAGTGCCCACCTAAATCAGCAATAAAGTCTGTGTGTTGGGGAAAAGAGTCCCCTCTACCATCAGTTTGGAGGATGACTAGACAACAACTTTTCATTATCCAAGTATACATAAAACTTTCCCCTAAAAAAATCCACAATCAGGAATAATATGGATACTGTGAAATCTTCTGAGAAGTATGGAACAAACACATAAAATGTCCAAAATTTAAGCTTAGTAGCAATTGAATGTGCTATTGTTATCATCGTCATCTTAAGGGTATCATACCTAATTTCTGTAGCTTTCTCTGGATTTTAAGAGTGATTATTGACTCTGGAACATCACTGTAGCTGATATCTCTGGGTTTCTTGACCAGCGTGACAACCTTAAAAATCCTCCATACTTGAATGAGAAAAGAACTTTCTGTCACAGAAGCAAGTAAACTGTTAAAAAGTATATTGCCTCTTGTGAACTGTGAACTGTATCTTTGGAAATTAACCTCCTGAAAAGTAACTTATGGAACACAGTATTTGCATTTATTCTGGAATAATGACTTTAGGTACAGAATGGAAAATACTGTAATTTTGAGAGAAAATTAAATCCTTATTAAATTACATAATTAGTATTAATTCCAAATACTAAGCTAACCAAAGACTTCCTTTGGTATATTGGATAATTAAAGCACAATCAGGTAGATTTTCAAAGTAACAAAATGGAACTGATTTGATGATTTTAAGAAGGCAAACTTTGAAAAAGCAGAAGACAACAATTCAGTAATATTTAAATGTCACATGAAGGAATGTAGTCTAGAATGTATTCTTATGGAAAGACATATACCATATTTCTATGGATATATATCACATATATTACAAACATAGTTTAGTGTGAATAAACTATGATATTCCATTCAGATAGCAAAACTTCAGTATAGATATATAATTGACCAAAAATAGGACCTTTCTTCAATGTAAACCAAATGTCTTTCAAATACAATTTATATAGGTTTGTTTATTATTATGACATCAAAAATGTTTAGATTAGACAGTGATGCTATCTGTAAGTGAATGTTCATCTGCATAAATAATTTTGAAAACCAGAAACCCAAACAATGCTGCTGTCTAGTTCACACCATATAGCTGCAAAAACACTTAGAGACTCTAAAGCAAATTTGAATTTACAGATCCTGGAACAAGCCTAAACTTGAAAATGCAAAACATGATTCAAATAACCATCGTTTTGAATATTTCAGTTATCACAATTCATTGTTTCCATGGAAAATATTCTAGTACTAAGTACATACAAGCCTTTATTTAAACTTTTGCTTTTAATATTTTTACATTATTTAAAATTTACCTTTTTTATGTCTTCTTTTTATATTCTGATAAGACTGTACTATCTGGTGCTAGACCAAAGTAGGTAAGAGAGGGAGTAAAATTATCTCATGAAATGCAAAATGCTATGAAAAACATTTGAGAGAAAATTAATTCATAGAGGAAATTACTGTAGTAAACTATAACAGCACACTACTGTAAAAATGTATTTGAATATCCTGAACTACAGATTGAACGTATAACAACAGCTGATTTTGTAGTAAGCTGTTCAACAGAGGAAGGAAGGTGAAATTGATTTGCTCTGTTTAGGAAAGAGAAAAAAATATAAATAGCCATATCAAATATTCTCTACAAAGGAATTGTTACATGACCACAAAGGTTAGAGTGACGGTTTCAAACTTGAAACCACCTGTGTTTAAGATTCAGATTCCTTAAAATCTTCATATATGATCCTAAAGAAAATAACTGTAAAGCAGGAAATACATGTAGGTTTCCTGGTTTTCTTCCAATGAGAACTCAGTAGAGAAAAACAAACAGGAAACCCCAAATTTTGCAAAATTTCTACTGAAAATAATGACAAAAAAAACCCTCTTCCAACCTGAACGATTCTATGATATTTTTTTACACATTAAGATATTAAATATCTTCCTGATATTTACTCTCCTAATCTACAGTTGGTCTTCCTAAAATGATCTCACTTTGCAAAGGGACCAAAAAGATGATTTTTGAAAAAGTAAGAGTCTTGGGTTTTGTCTCTTTTTCTATTCTTTTTCTCATTGACCACAATACCTTAAGCAGTAATCAAGTTATCCTCTGGTAGAGGAATTAAATTCACTATTTAAGGTTAATGCTACCAGAAACACCTGAGGCTATTCAAGACATTTTCCTGCTGATGGTAGGTATGACATGGGGGTACAAAAGATCCACATAGTTTCTCTAGCAGCAGTTAGAGGAAAAACTGGATACCCAAGGGTGTCTAAAATATCTCTGATTACTTTCAAAACCTGTAAATTAGGATATCTTCCTATTGTGTTCACCAAGTTAAATGCCACCATGCAAATAGTCAGTTCCTGAATGGAGAGCAGCTCGCTCCAGGCAACACTGAAATTATTTCTGACAGAGGGGAAGAAAAAATAAGAAAAATCTCTATAGGGTACTGAACCAGCAGTTCCTATTTACAATGTAAGGTTTATATTTTATAGATTTATATTTCTGGTTTATGTTGTGGCTGGGTAGGATAAAAGAATCATCTTCTCTTATAGAAAAGCTAAAGCCTGACCTTGAGATATGACATCTGTAACATTCAGAGTAAGATTAATATAGTTATCTGTCTGGAGAGCAAAATTTTTTTTTTATGTTCAAATCAAAATTTGTTCAACAGACCCTTTCAGAGTCTGTGCTCCTTTAGAATAATGCAAAGTACAGGAATATTATTTGAGGCTTTGGGGTTAAAAATTTAATCTTCAGGTATGGGTTTGGTTTGTTGGTTTGGGGGTTTTTTGGTGGGTTTTGGGTTGTAAAAAAACCTTCTTGAAATGGTTTTGAACCACATTTTTTTTCCTGCAAACTTGCATATTCTGATCTTATTAGCAAATGCTATGAATATGATAGCTTTGTAAATTCCCAGAAAACAACAGTTGTGTCAGAATGAAAGTAAATATCTGGTATGCATGGATCCCCTGAGGAAAAGCAAAGAGAAAATGATGTTGTAGGACAGGTAGTTAGGCAAGTCCAAAAAGAGAAACTGCAGTAGTTTAAGTGGTGTTTCCTCTTCATAAAAGCTGGCTTTGTTTGTAGCATAACAAACATTAAACACCTAGGAAGCAAATATTTCCCTTGCAACAGTGAAAAATCCCTTCAGCAAGTAAATAAATTCTACTATGCATTAAAATGTATGCATCTGTATATACAGCATGCCTCTTTTATTTTCAAAGCAAAATGGGCATCGACTCTGGTATCTGCTGGAGAATTCCCTTTCACTAGTAATTTTGTAGCAGTCATTATGTTCAAATATTATGGTCGCAGAAATTAAAGCTATGAAGTTCAAATCTGACTATACAATCTGAATACAATATTTTTTCCTCTTCATTTTCACACTGGTTTCCCAGGCAAAGTCCTGGCTCTGTTCAGTGATATCTCCTGCCAGTTTTTGAATCTTGCATAGCCTGCCAGGTCTCTCCTAACACACATCTGCTACTGCACTGATTCCCCTCAGTGACCTGCTGGGCTATCAGATGCTGGCTCAAGTTACTGTTCCTGCCAACACAGGACACGCTGAGACCCTTCCTGGCAGCTGGGTTAGCCCTGACTGTTGTACTCTACTACTGCTGGCTCTGCCTGCCTTCTATTCAATGGTCTGAATTTCCTGCTGCATCGCTTGTTTTGTCTAAAAAAAAGACACATAAAACTTCTAAATATACCTCTGCAAGGAGTCTGTGTAAAGAGTGAGGTACCTTTGTTCTTCATGCTGGATTAATCTAACTTTCTGTAAGTCTCTTTCTTGATATTGACTAGGCACTGCACTGTCTTCTGATCTAAACAGAAAAAAAAAACAGCATGTTTGGATTTTCACTAGAATTTACCACTGCTGGGCTAATGTAGCTGAAAAAGAATTGGCTGAACACTATTCTGGCATGTGCATTAATCACAAAAAGGCTACCTGCAATAAGTTCATTGTTAAAATTTTGTGTTAAAGAATCCCAAAACAACTGTTTCCTTTTCTGCTTATTAAAACCAGAAAAGTTTGCAAGACTAAGAGATGAAGCTGCTATTTATCTTGTAGGTAACTCCACTGTTCACCAACTGCAAGCTCTTTCCTCTGAAAAGCTGAAATACCGAACTAACAAAACTAAAGCTTGGTAGACATTGTGTCAATGTACTTTCCCACCAACTTTTATATTCAGTAGAAAAGATGTTTTCCTGGACCTTATGCAACACCAAATAGTATATTTGTTTTAATGCATCAGGTATTCAGTTATATGACAACATGAGATGGCAGAATAAACAATTTTCTAAAGAAGATAATCTGTAGGGTAAGCATTTACAAAACAGTATTTGTACAAGTAAATCTATTAGGAAAATCAGTGCTAATGAAAAACTTATAGAATAACATTTTATATTTTTATATATTTTTTTTTACACTTCAATTCTGTGTGTTTACATGCATATGTATTCATTTATTTAAAGAGGTAATTTCCTCAGAGGTTAACCATTTTTTATATTGTAGAGTTTCATGTGCAATTTACACAGCATAAAATCCAGTGAGGGATCCCATTGCATATAACATTGCTGTTGCTCCAAAAAGTTAAACAATTTAACATTTAGTTATAAAAAGCTGTAAGACCACACCTTTCAGCACAAATTCGATTCAGTCTAGATAATACACCTGTTGCTCTTACTGTGTGGTTTAGGTAGTTTATTATTTCTTGAGTGCTCAGAATATATTCTGTGCAGTAAAGATAGAAGAGGAATATACCCTAAGATTCTATAGCAAATTAGAGTTAGTGCTGTCCTAAAGCCTAAAAGCTTATTTTTTTTTTTTAACTCCCAAAAGGAGTTTCATTTTTTATGGGATTTTGTGAGAAAGCCCTGCTGGATATGTTAGTCATATGACTGCAGGAACAGGAATTGTCAACAACATGCATTTTAAAAGCACATTTTCAAGTCTGTGTGTTTCTGTAATGGTTTTGAGCCTTCAGGGTTTTCATTTTCAAAGTTTTTTTTTTCTTTTAGCCCAGTAACTGCCAGCCTAGAAACTACGCTCTTCTTTCACAGCAGCGGAGGTGCTTCCATAACTAAATCATTCTACATGCTAAAAATTAAGACATATGTGTATATGGATCTATGTATTTGCATATAAATATTTATATAAATATACAGATATGTAGATATCTGTTCTAAATATCATAGACATACAGGCCATATCTATTAATACTACTGTCTCTTCCTTTGTGAGGTGATGCTCATCACCACCACTACCACCTTCATCCCTGGAATACCTTTGGTTCATAATTAAACACATGAGTTTTATATCTTTCAGAACAAGCAATTGTAATGTCAAAATGTAAACTTTTAAAATTAGCAGAGAAGAATATTGATTTAGTTTTTACATTTTCAGTTTGCTTTAAAAAAGTTTTCCTATTGCCCTAGGTTTACATTATTCCTAAATCACAAAATGTACATGAATGAGAAAAATCAACAAAAATAACAGTGTCTCTTTGTCATGAATGATTGTGATCATGATACTAATTTTGAACAGTATTTGAGTACGTCCCCTGTATGCTCTCTGTGCTCAGCTAGAACAATCTTCTTTCTGGAGTATATCTGTCAGCTTGTTCTGTGCGATGGCAGAACCAAAACTGTTTTCAGGGGGAAGGGAAATTCTTTATTATTCAACAAAGAAACAGAACAGAAGATTTGAGCTTCATTACCTCTTGAGTTCGTTAGCAATACATTTTTTAGAGTTTTTTTGTTTGTTTGTCTTCTGAGGAATAAATATTTCAGGACTGATCTTATTTGTTTTGAACAGTAGACAAGATTTCATGAATACAAGTTTTTTGCTCCAAGTAGAATATCTGAATAAATAAAAGATATTAATAATACTTACAAATTTTGTCTCCCAACAACCTTTGATCTCTACAGATACATCCAAACATAGTTACATCATGAAAATTGCAATAGTTTAAACTCCTATATGTTAGTAGCAACTCATTTACATTAAAAAATACTTTTCTCAATTATTTCTTATTTTTCATTACTTATTAATAATTGACTGAAAACAAAGTATATGTGTACACATATATGTATATTTATACATACACATTTTGGTATATCACAGGTTCCCATAAAGCTTTGGAATCTTTTCTTCCAAATTGTGGTTTCTGAAAAAGAAACGTTCAGACCCAGAAATTATAATATTTTTACTAAAGTTTTAGACACTATGCAAACTATTAGGAAACCTTCAGGCCTTGAAATCATAGTATTTTTACTAATATTTCATATAGTCACCAGGCTGTCAGATGGTGTCTTCCATAATTGGTTGCCCTTACAAAATTTCTTCCACAGTAGGTTATAGTATCTAATAGGCAATAAACTATAATGAAGTGAACTATTGTTGCTGAATTCTTAAAAAGTCTGATCCTTTGCTGTTCACTTTTACAGAAAGATGGCAAAGAATCATTTCTTGGGACCCAACATTGTTGACAAAAAATCTCCTTAACAAAATGTGTTGTTTTGACTTATGGATTAAAATCATAGATTATGTAGAAATGAAATTAAACTGAATAGCTAGTAATGTTAGATTGTTCCTGTATTTTAAAGATGATTAAAAATTATTTTTTTATTGATTGACTAATATAAGCTGTGATGTAAATTCCCTAAGAGAAGAAGAAAATTCCAAAACAAAACTGTAACAAGGTAGTATTATTATTAGTATTCTTGTAAAATGGACTTATAAAATATTTTGTAGTGAAGAATAACAACCAGAGCATAGCAATCACATGCTAGCTATGATTTTGTTATTAAAATATATTACTGAGATTTTGTATTTGTACACATATCCCCCTATTTTGATTGAAACATTCTTTTTTTTTATGAATTTCACACAATAATGTGAATATTTGTCATTTCTTCTGTTAAGCACACTCTACATTTAACCATTTAGAGAAAAAAAATCTCCCTGGTTCTCATTTGCATAATGTTTTCTTTATATTAGAAAAAGTATCAATCCATGGAAGCTGAGTTTTGGTTTAGTGTGTTGTTTGTTTTTTGGTGTTTGTTTTTTTTTTTAATCAGGAAAGAGTATTTGTCATCAAGTTTAATAGTTCTGAAATCTAATTTTATCTAAATTCTTCTTGATGTATAACTCCATTTCAGCCCATACTGTGTATCACTGTAAAAATATTAAGCTGCAAGACTGGCCCATCACCTTTTATGGTATTATAATTTTGTCCAATGAGCTACCTCTTCCTTCTGGGATGAATCTGTAAACTAAAAATGTTGAGATTCTTAAAATCAAGATTATTTTTTATTTTTAATAAAAGATAGGATACTGTCATTCCCCTGCTCCAGGGGCTATTTTTGATAAATGATAGGGCATGAACCCTGTTGCTGCTCTACCACAGATTTCCAGAATTGCAGAGAGTAGAGAATATCAGAAGTCCTCTCAGAGGTCCATTATTACAGCATTGCAGAATCTCAGAGTCTCAAAGTGTCCCTAACAGAAGTCCCTTATGGCCCTAAGTAGCTGATTATATATACTTTGTCTTATCTTGTACATTAACCCACTTAACCAATAGAATTCAGCCCCATACACAAGCTAAAAATTGTCCCCTATACAAAGTACTGAAAATATCTCCTTATAAAAGACAAGTCCAGTGCCTTTGAAGGTCCAGCTTCTTGAGAATGTTGTTTTCTTTTGGCACACATGCAATGTTTTGTTTTGTTCTTCACAGCATGTAGTTCTTCAGTTAGGAAATCTTACAAGCTTTTGCTGTTTGCAGAAACAGCAGCTGCTACAGGATACTCTGACATATCAAAATCCAAATGCTTGGTATAATCCAGGCTTACACAGTTAACATCTAAGAGTGACTGAAGACTGAAGGGCAGCCAACTCATGTAGTCTCTTTCTGTGTGTTCCAGTGAGCTCTCCTCGATGAGGAATTAATCAATTACACAATCCAGAGGTGCCAATAGGTACGTCTTCATTTAATATAAAGGCGAATGAGGCTGCGCCAGAGTGCAGTAAAGTACAGAAACCAAATCTTGTCTGGTTGGATCAGAGAAGCAGCAGCCCCCCAGTAGTGATCTTCAGGTTTTTTTCAAGGGTCCCACGTCCTGTGACCTTGGGCCAGAACAGTCACAGGAGGCTGGGTCTTGGAGCCAAAGCCCCACCCATTTTTTGCAGTCATGTTAGGTAACTTCTCACCCTACCGCTCACGTGCGCAGCCTGCTCAGGGGCTCACACGCTCCCTGCCCAGCAATAGCCTTCATCATCTTCATCTTCCTCAAGTCCATTAGCGGTCAAACGAGAGCTTGAGGGTCTTTTTTGGTCAGCTCAGAATGTCAGAATCTAATACATTCCTGTCCCTGCTCAGTTTCACAAACAAAGGGGCCTACAGATACGTGTTATCTGTTACTCTTATTGTGCACCTGGGAGCTTCAAAGGTTCTCAGACACCCCCAGGCAGCTGAACACAAACACCAATTATCCCAGGCAGGCTTTGGCAGCTGATATTTCTAATCGAACTCCAATTAACTCTCCCCTGCTACCCTGTGGTGTGACCATAGGTCTGCAAAGATTTCCCATGAGCATATGAGTCTAGATGGACACAGTGCCAACAACTACAACTGAAGAACAGACATACAAGAAAACATTTAACGAGGTCAAACATACTAACCACAAGAACAGCACACCAATTGCCAAAAATTTCACTGGGAAAGCACAGGAACAGCAGCATAATAAGCAGGGCAGGGTTAGTTATGAGTGTGTGTTTTGATAGACCACAGTAGTCTGAATAATACACATTGTAGCTGGAGCTAGTTGGAGTTTTCACATTTATAATGCTTATCAATCACTTTCACAAAAGAGACATTTTTCTCTAATGACTCACTTTGCTGTTTTCACAGATCCTATGACATTCATTGAGGATGAGTTTTCAGATTAGAAGAAATGCATCCATTCTTATCAGAAAAGTTTGCTTAGGTTTGTCTGAGATGCTTTTACCTGTGAATACCGAGTAAAGCATGCACATGAACACATCCTCCCCCCGCACTCACATCTTCCTTTTCTGACGGTTTAATTCCTCTGAAAAGTACCTGCAGCTTACATGAATAACAGAAGGTAAGCAATGTGCAACCAGGTCAGTCTGTCTGACATCTGGATAACCTCTAAATCAGGCCTAGCTTTGGGTGGTTGAAGCTTCAAGAGAGGCAGTGATGACCACAGGAAGATACTTCACCTTCTTGACTTCTGTAGCACACCTATCCCGAGCATACAGATCTTCTGAACCCAATTTATGGGATAATGACAATCCAGTGCTGAAAGTTCATGTGCTTGTCGTCTTGTAATGCAATTGGTGTGTAACAGCTTTGTATATTTAGGGTTTTTATTCTATGTAATTTTAAAAATAAACCCTAGTTTTATATTTCTGAATATAGTGCAGGATGTGAATGCATACAGTGCAGTGCATGAAGGGTGAAATGCACTAAGTTTATTTAGAAGGGTAATTGGGAATCTGAGGGAGGAGTTCAACATTTGTAATTTTGTCTGTTTACATTTCTGTACAAAAAGTTTTCTTAGGTGGTGTTGCATGCTATATACAAGGAAAACTGATCTGAGTAAACACAGTTAAGAAAATATTGGAAGTTTTAAATCATTTTAGTTAATTTAAACTCCTCAATGAGACAATAATAAGAAAAAATACTATGGTGAGGGCAATTTAATCATTATGGTATAAACTGAAACATCGATGTTTTGAAGAAGTCTAATCACACAATTTGAATTATAAATTTAGGATTTTAAAGGAAAATTACTCTCAAACGAGGTATCCTAATATTTAGCATTACTTTAAAAAAAAAAAAAAAACAAGCAAAAAACCCACCCAAAAAAACCCAGAAAAATAGGCAAACACTAACAAAATTCAGGAAATTATTTGAAACTGATATTAGATAACAAATTAAAAAGTAACTCCCACATTTATTCAATTTTAAGTGTCACTATATTATATTGTTTTAAATTTTTCATTTTTGTTTTCCTCAAGTTATTTTCAAATTATTTGCATTCAGCCAAATATTGTTTTAGGAGAGTGACAAACTCTTTAATTGTATTCAGGCAGTTCTTATTTTCAACTACCTCCAAAGCTCTCTATTTCACATACAATTTCACGGGTGCACATAATTGCCAATAACAAAATCTAAGTTGGAGTGATTGCTGCAATTCCCTTGAAATTATGAAATGTCATTTAACACTTCACAAATGCAGAAATATGGCAGGAATCTAGGATGAGCTAAGTGTCTCCCCTAGGATACTCCTCAGAAGTCCTAGTTCAACAGAGGACACACATCTTTAACTTAAATTTCCAATAATGAACACTAGTAAACATATATTTTAAGATAATTTAAACACTTACATGCTGTTGTGTCTTTAGTAACAGCTTCTCAAGTTATTCTATAAACTGATAACATCATTTTCATCTCTTTTAATGTCTTCCCTGCTCCTATTTTACTGTTCAGAGTCTAAAAGTCCCAGAGTCCAGAAGAACATTTGAGGAAGCTTCATTTGAGGAAAAACTGCTTGTTCTATTCTGAAGACGTAGTTGAGGTTGAGTTATTAAGATTTGAGGTCCTTAATATTTCTATGAGTCCAGAAAATGTTATTATTTTTATTTTCAGAACAGTAAACTAAGGTAAAGTGATTAAGTAGCAATCTGTTGAAGCGTGATACCAAAAATGCTTTCATGCTGTGTTACATTTGGACAAATGCATGTTTGTTTGTAACATTTAACTTGATCTCCCACTCTGCATTTGTACTTGACATTGTACCAACCCAAGTGCAGGACTTTGGACTTGGACCTACTGAACTTCATGAGGTTGGCTTGAGACCACCTCCCAAGCCTGTCAAGGTCCCTCTGAATGGGATCTGTTCCCTCCAGCATATCAGCTGGACCACACAGCTTGATGTCATCCACAAACTTGCTGAGGGCACGCTCAATTCCACTGGTGATATCACTGACAAAAGATGTCAAACAGCAGTGGTCCCAGTACCGAACCCTGAGGATGCCATGTGTCACTGGTCTCCCTTTGGGCACTGATCCAATGACTACAACTCTCTGAGTGTGGCCATCCATCCAATTCCTTATCCAGAGAGTTTTCCATCCCTCAAGTTCTTTTCCAATTTGATGAACAGGATGTCATGCAGGACAGTGTCATATCCATAATTATTACAGACCAATGAGAGAATGTATGATTAAAGAAACTGAAATCCATGGTGATATTGTGAAATTACAAATAGCATACCTGGGGGAAAAAAAGAAAAAAAAGAAAGAAAAATGTGTTTTCAATAAATATATAGACTGCAAATGAAAATATTACTTTGAGTCTGGTAATTAGAACTATTTACAGATTTTACTTTTTTTTCTGATTGGGAAATAGAGAGAATTTAGATATATTGGCTATATATTCTGATCAATTCATCAAGGGGAGTGATCACGCTAAAATGAAATAACAGTTTCAGCTATATCCCTGTACAGTCCGTGAAATCCAAACGATGCTTTCCTGTTTTAAAGGTGTCCTGAAGGGACAAGCCCCAAAACATGCCCTAACCCAGGCAATGGGCTAAGCACCTGTGAATGTGCAAACCTGGACATTTCCAGGGGTCTAGGTGGTCCAGAGAAACATGTAACACATGTAACTAACCTTGTAACATACCTGTGAACTGTGTGTGTCCCTGGCCATATTTGGATATGCCACATTCTATGGGTTCAGCTATCAGGTTTCTCTGTTACCAACAGGCATTAAATTGTCTTCAGACATTGTTTAAACCAGCTGAGATGGTAGGCAATTGGCCTTGTTCTCACCCAGAAAGCAACAAGAGCCAAATGCTGCCAGATTGTAGCTGAAGGGCTTGTCTTAACAAGCAAAACACACCTGAGCCTTGCACATGGACCAAGACAATCAACACTCTGAGAGCCCTGCACCGGAGGCAGAAAGGGGAAAAGTCCTCAGAGAACTGAATCCCAGAAGACCCAAGGAAAGGCTACAGCCTGGCAACCCAGTGCATAAGAGAGGCTCCTTTGCCTTCTCCAAGCCAAGGAAAGGCTCCAACCTGTGAACTGGGTATGAGAAGAGAGAGAACCCTTAGCCCTTTCCGAGCCAAGAGCCACTTGAGTTATAGTTACAGCATGCGGGAAGATACCAGACAAAGGTGCAAGCTGTGAGCCCCCAGCTAATTTGCTACGGAATCCCCCTTGTGGGAAACTACCGATTGTGGTACCTTTATTTCCAGTTTAAATCACTGTATTGGAAATTCTCAGATTTGTGCTCAAATTGTTTAACTGTCTTCATATGTGGAATATGTTACCCGCAACCGATAATAGAACCTGCAAATATACTTTGTAAAGAAGTTATGGCAGCGTCTGAAGATTCCACTTCCCAAAATATTAAATAGAAAATATATAAATATATATTTTATTACAAGAGGCTTTTAAAAAACAGCCTTCAGCTAATCCCACAAACTGTAACAGAAGTTTATTTAGGACAAGATGACCTTTGAGGGTCCCTTCCAACTCAATATAATCTGTGACTCTGTGAAACATAAAGTGTCTGATTTGGTTCAAAAATACGAGCAGGCTAATAAGAGATAGACTAGGAAGACCTGTGACATAGCTGACATGCAGAGATTTGATTGAAAGTCAAGAGAATACAGCCTTAAGAAAAGGAGAATTAAATGGATTAATCACAATAAAAAAGTCTAATCTAAAAGAACTAACTCTTGGCCTTTTATACTCATGGCCATTTTACCGTGTACATAGTATATGTGCAGATGCTGGTTTCTCAAACTTACTGCAAAGAGCTGGGCTACAACATCAGAAGGAAAAATAATGGTAAACTTTCTTCATACAAGACTTTTTTAGTAGATTTTTCAGTTTCAAGACATGCAGAAAGGCTGAATCCCAAGCCTTTATGCTGGTTGGGAAAAACATCAGGAAATAGCATGTTTCTTTCCTTGACTTGCCATCAAGGAGCACTGAGCATGGTGCAGGAGTTCAGTGAGACTAATCCTCCTAAATGGGAGTGTGCAATCTTCTCCTAGATAGCTTTCAATTTTTCAACCACTTAAAGCAAATTAGTAGTCTTTGCTGCTATCTGCTGGTTTTATTTCATCTTTTTGTTTCAGTAAGGATTTGACAATGTTACGTTTCTTCCTCATTCACTTCTACTTTTCCTCATGTCTCTTGTAATTTTCCAGGAAAAAAAAAAAAAGAAAGAACTGACTATTTTGATATAGGGACCTCTGTTGTTGTTCTAAATAATATGGAACATGGATTATGACCTTAGGTGAAAAGTATTCCTAAACAAAGAACAAAAATGCTTTTGTACAATGTTTTGAAGATGAATGAAACTGTATCATATAAAGCATACTCCAGGAAGGTCTGACTTTATTATATACAGAAAGATTCAAGTTACAAAATATATGCTAATACATGTTAATTTGAAGATATCATTGACAAAAAGAAAGCTGACTCAGTATTAAATATTATGTTGACTTTTCTGTATTATTTGAACTTAATCTTTACAAGTCAGTATGTCTCTGGTAATAATGCCTGATAATAAATCTCTGATGAAAAACAAGTAAAGCTCTGATGATAGCTCTGACTGATAAAAAGTGTTCAAAATGTATTATTCCATTGCCAACTATCACTGACACTGATGAAGATCATTCCAGAATAAACCTTATAGATATTCTGAATATAGAAAATTTCTGCTGTAGCTGGTATGTGGCAGTGCAGTGTCACACACACCAGTTTAACAACATGTCATTAAAGCTCCTAATGTAAGGTTTGTTCTTCATTTAGCCAGTGGACTGAAAATCATCTGTCCTGAGAGATATCTAATATAGATGACATGACTGAAGATGCCACTCCTCTAAGAACAGAAGAGACATTTAACTTTGACCTGGTTAAGCTAAGATGAAATTAACTTACCATTTTATATTTAATAGAGTAATTCAAAAAGCTTCTTGTTGATTTTCATGACAGAGAACTCTGCACTAGTGCTCAGGCACTGTTTTCTCAGCAATTCTCCTGGGAAAATCTATTCACTGTTTTGTGTCTCTTCCTGTTTTCTACTTTTCATAAAATCTGAGGTGCTCCACTGACATGTTTTAATGTGTTTTGAGACATAATAAAAATGCTTGATACGAGCCAGGTATTATTACACTACATGCTTTGCCTAGTTTATTCGTTCATGTGCTAAATCTGATTACTGAATATCATTGTAGTTCATATGTAGTCCTATTCAATAATAAAAATACTCTTCTTTATTTACAAAATCTGTTTTTTCCAACTCACTAACTCAAACTGAGTCCAAAGTGACTCCCTCTTCACAATGCATACAGTGATCAGATTCCAGTGTTCTGAGTTCATGAACAGGAGGAGTTTACAGCTAAAAATATTCTCCTTTAAATGTAATGTGAATAGTAATAATAAGATTAATGATTAATTTTTATATGGTCAAATATTCTAGTTACATGATTTATTATGAGCCTTTTTCTCTAGTTCAGACTACTCTCATTGCAAACTAGACTACAGATTGGATTTGTTGATTGTTGCTGTCTTTTTCAGTTTCTTGAATCAGTAGCTTGTTATTGGTGATTGTCTTGTATATAATAGCATATGTGTTGCAGCATTTACTTCCCAATCATAGAATCATAGAATCATAGAATCAAGAAGGTTGGAAGAGACCTCAAAGATCATCGAGTCCAACCTGTCACCCTAAACCTCATGACTACCTTGCATTTTTCTTCACATACACCTGATGCATATTATGGGGCAAAGACAAATATTTAAGAAACTTTTAAATTAGAGCTCTCTGGGGAAAAAAAATAACAAACAACCAACCAAAAAAAACAAAAAACAAAAAAAAAAAAAACAACCGAAAAACAATGAAGTCAAAGAAAATGAAAAAACCACACTGCAATTTATATGAATTGCATTTCATTTTGAAGTCAAAAATGTCAATATGTCATCAGGCCCTTTTATTAAACTTATGTTTTGAAGATCTGTTTTGGAAGTGTTTATAAATGTAAACGAAAGTAATGATTCAGGAATACTACAAAGCCGAACCATGCCATCAGTAGCATCATGAAGATACTGGCCTGTGTAGATCTGGAAGCTGCAGTGCTTTGAGAAAACAAAACAAAAAAATCTTCAGAGCACTGCAAGAGATTAGGCAGATTGCCTTCGAGTTTCAAGAATTTTGACAGTCCCTTTACCTCAAGAAAGGTAGTGCTTGTATGCTTGTGAAGGGAATAACCTCTTATTAAAAAAACCCAAATATGGAAAAGGGTGAAATCAATTAGAAATCCAACAATGAAGTTAGCAACTTTAAGCAGCAAGTCTATTTCCTATGCAGCTACCCATCTGTTAACCAGTGAACAACATAACAAGGCATGAAACAGGAAGGAAAAAGAATGCAGCCACATATATGCATCTCAGGATGACATCCCGTAGATTTATGGATATGATGCTCAGTGTAATCTAAGACCCATTAATGAGATTTAAAATCATTCTGTCAGTTATGACAGAATAAAACAGAATAGAATAAAGCTTGTCAGATTCAAAAAGGCTTAACAAAATTGCACCAGCATCTGAGCAATGTTAGTAAACATGTCTAAAGATGTTAAAAATAAGTAATTATTTTATAAATTAGATAACCATAGGGTGAGTTATGAAAACTTTCTTCGGGATTACTGAACAAGAATTTTCTAGAACTGATCTTTTTTCAGATGATCATGTCACATGGGAAACCATAAATGATAAGAATTTGTTACCGATATTTGGAAAGCATAAACTTCTTATGCATTTGACAAATTAAATATTTCACTACTTAAGCATTTGCATTTTAGGGAGAATGTGTGAGTTTTTTCTTTCCAAATATACTTTTGTTTGTTTTGAAGACTGAAATGGACTCAAGTCTTAACATTAAATTTTTCTGTTGGTTTCTCTTTTACTCTCAAGACACAATATGTACATCTCAACTAAACAGAGGATTATTCACTATGAAAAAAATGACAGGAAAAATATATGTGGCATTAAAAATTATAATAAAGTCGTCTTTTCTAATGCAGTGATATGAATGAAATAAAAAAGCAAGCAAATAATAACAACCAAAGAGTTACATATGCTTTCTCCATGATGACTATCAAACCTTCAAGTATTTGCAACATATATAAGCCATGGGAAGATTGTTTAAATCCAAATATAATACCAGAATTTGAATCCTCCAATCTTGAATTAAACTCCAAGTCACCTACCAAACTAAAAACTGTATTAATTTGTTTTTGTGGTAACTCAGTTTTCTAGAGCAACAATTTTCTAAGATATATTCTGGTTTTGTGATTGAATTGTTCAGGTGGACATTTGGATAGTGTTTCCTGGTCCATGCGAAGAACGACTAAATTTAATAATTAATTTTCTGTTTCAAAACCCACCTATGTCTCCAGAGTCAAAAAAGGGAGAATTGTGGACAAGATTCTGACTGACTCACTTTGGAAGATACAAAATAGCTTAAATTGTGAACACTGACAGAATGTTGAACTCTCAAGTATGAGCTTGGCACTTGCTACCTGCCACTAGGAACACCTGGCTGCAAATTTTGAGAATATCTACGATACAAAGAAGTGGCATATGTTGAGAACTCCAGTTGCTGTAAACAGTACCAATTAGATGACTAATCACACACTGTGCATTTGAATATAGGCTATTTAGACAGAGAAGAGGTGGCCTAGAAAAAAATATCCTGGAAATTGAGGCAGAACCATGGACACAAATGTTGTGGAGCACTCAGGCATCATGGGTGATGCCTGAGACTGGTGACTTCAGGCAGCTGTGCACCACAAACCATCATGACTTTCTGCTTGATTTTACTAGACCAGAAATGATATCCCTGATAGAATGAAAGTCAAGACCAAGTGAATGTGGCTTTGAAAGGAGGAGGTGATTAAGAAACTTTGTATGATGATCAGGTAGGGTAAAAGCTCTGCTCTTGCTGGTTTTTAAATAAACCTCATTATGCAGATTGACTGTATGTTGTCGTTTATTTCATCTCATCTATGACAGTCATATGCACAGTGCTTAGAATTACCTGCTTCTGGGAAGCTTTTTGTTCAGAAAAGACAGAGTTAGCTCCGTTCCAAATCAAAGCCAAAGAGCAAATGAAGTCATTAAGCTCGGTTCCTGGTTGTTTCTTTAATCAAGAGCCATTAGAACCACTTCCACAAAATCATAGGAGGCTGATCTCTGACCTTAGTGCAGACCTAGAAAGCCTGCTTGAAATCAGCAAATTATATTTTTTTCCATCCCAGAGCAATGAATATCGTAGAATATCATAACAGCAATCTAATGAGTTTCTAGTTAAGCACCTGCAAGAGGGCTGTGACAAATCCCACTACAATTTGCAACCAGAATCTATGCATTATTGTGTTTGAAATAATTTGCTGATGGCATAAATTTTTTCCCAGGTACTGTGGAGTTGGAGTGGTGCTTTCTCTTAAATTTATCTTAAATTTCCACAAATTAAATAGCACAAACCATGTTATTTTCTGATGAATTTGTTGGTTTTCTTTAAATGTATTTCCCAATAAATGTTACTGCATACAAATTAATTTTTAAAAACCTTATCCATTAATCAGTATGTAGTTCTATCATATAGGAAGACACCTGATTCATATTGCATGATGTTCACTGTCCTCCCTTACCAGTTATTACATTTCCACTTTGTAATGAAATACTACAGATACAATATCTCATACTGAATTGCCTTAACTGTATTCGAATTCCAAATTGTAATTTTTCAGCAATATTTCACATTGAATTTAGACTAATTTCCAGGAGCACTATAAAACTTAAATTAGTTTAAACCAACTATCCCATTTTTCTCCCCTAGGAAACATGCTAGTAGGAAATTATGTCCTTGGTGTATGATCCCAAGCATGATAGCTTATGTATTCCAACATACACCATGAAATTCGCTACTATGGAGAGTATTTGAGGATTAAGCTATCTTCTTTTATTTCCTACCATTTCCATCAGTATGATGCTACTAGTTATATGTCTTTTTCATTCACAGGATTCAAAAATATTGTAACCATTCTTTACATTCAATTACAGAAAGTTGTCTGTACAGAGAAGTTGTACAGAAAGCTTGAATTCCAAGTAAATATTGACAGCCACGGAGTGTCTTAATTTTTCATTTATTTAGTTGAAATGACAACTCAAACTTTTTATATATAGCTGATGCTGATAAAAAAAAAATCTTGAAAATATGATTTTAGAGTCAGGGAATGCATTTCCTTGGCTTTAGTCCTGTCACATCATTTTAAAAATAAAGATAACCTATTTCCATTTTCCTCTAAGACTGCATAAGGTTTAAATGAATCTGTCATGACAGAAATGTAAAATGTGAAGAATAGTCTAAAAGATTACAAAAAACTTTCACTTATGCTGTGGCTCTGCCATCAGAAGCTATTTATTCCAATTTTTATACTAGCAAATGATGCAGTGTATGTCACTATGAGTAGAAAAAGAACAAACTAGATAGGAGAATGTATGGGGCAGGGAGAAGAAAAATATGGTCAGGCTGATCTAAAAAAAAATAGAAAGAGAAAACAACCTGAGTGAACTCAAAACTAGCAAACTAAGAAGTAAAGCATTTGAATAAAATAGCCTCCACCAAAACTTACACTGCTAACTATCAGTCCCCAAATTTAACACAAATAAAATCATAATGGAAGGGTGTGATTCTGTCACCATTAGGCAACAGTTAGCTGTTATAATTTACTTTCAAAACACAACAGTACATGTCTGACTTGTATTTGAATTTGGGATGTTGTCATGAAGCACAAATAATACTGCTATCCTCATCTGGGTAGATTTTTTTTTCCAGGATGGACTGTCTCACCATGTAGTGTGATCCCTGATTATACCAGTGACACAACTACTCCTTTATTTCATGAATCAGAAGCAGCTGTTCCGCAGGTCGTAGCATTGTCCTAATTTTCCCATTAGATCATTCTCTAGCTTAAGCTGTCCTCTCTCTTGCACAGTTTCCAAGCAACTTCAGGCAGAATTTTCCAGGTAATGTATTTTCCAGGATCATATAGAATCAGAAGTTCAAAGAGAGTAATAGCTCTCTCCTCGAATCTTACGGTCATGATTCAGCTGCTCAAACATTGCAAGGAGATTTGAGTCCCCGTGGAGCAGTAGCTGTCCTGTCAACTGAACTCCATCTTTGGTATCTGAAAGGTGATATAACTAATATGTCCCAAACTATATAAAACAAAATCTGTTTGTTTGTTTCTCTAATATACACACAGGAAACAGTAATTGAAGTCATGGCCATAGTTGCCACATAAGTGAAATTATCAAGTGTTCACTTAGTCCATCTTTAGAGGGGACCGTGTCTTAAGACAGTTCCTTAAACTGTGCCTATATTCCTTGTGAATTCAACAGTTCTAAGTTACAGGAATGCTTTACCTGAAATGCTGTATTATTAATTTCAGGTAGTTTATTATAACTGATGTTTCCATGGAGACAGATTTTTTTTTATGTTCATTGCAAATTATACTGCCACTATCCTACAAAGTCTGTGAAAATAATCCTTATTAATTATATGGATTTTCTTTTCAGATTCCTTGATGAATGTGGTGTGGTGACACTATTAAATTTACAAGCAAGTACCAGCTACTTTCTTTCATACTGTGTAGCAATGCCTAGCACCATGACATGCATTTAATATGTTGTTTCTTTCCCTTGCTAAAAAGGCATAAGCAAATCTAGAGTAGGAGTAAACACTGAGTTTCAAAGAAAAAGAGTGACCTCTCTACAAGGTACATGTCTCAACCTACTTCTACTACAATGCTAAGTTTCAGAGTTCAAATTTTCAATTAGTTAATAATATCAAGATCAAGACTTGATGTGGCCCTGGGCAGCCTGATCTAGTTGGTAACCCTGCTCACTACAGGGGAGGGGGGGGGTTGGACAAGGTGAGCTTTGAGGGTCCCTTCCAACCCAATGTAATCGATGAATTTGCAAATAATGTGTAGAAGAAGATCAAATGCTACAAATTGTTTGGGCTTTGTCGAGGCCATGAACTTCCTGAACCAGAACACAGAATTCATCTCCATTAAATGATCAGGTTTCAAGGGATGAAAATGGAAATAAATAAAGCATAAGTTATTTAAAACTGCATTTGAGATATTAAAATAAAGGCAACAGTACAGTTTTCCTTCCTTTGATACATTATCATTTAGTTTTGATATATAGAGAAAATAATGAATTGGGAAGCAAAAGCTTCACAGACCTCTTTGATATTTATGGTACAATATCAGATCTAAGCGCAGTGTTCAGTAAAAGTAAAGGTCCTCATTCTAGAAAAATATCTCAACATCTTTGTTCTGTTTTATTCTGTAGCCAACTAATTCTGTGATTGAATGTGTCTGAGAACAGAAATCTTTAAAATTAAGCATTTCTAATTTATGTGGGTATCACCTAATATGTTACAGGCACTAATGCAGACCTGTGTTATAACTGACACTCTAGCAAAGGGCTTTAGAGGTGTTGTGGTTGAGGTTGTACTGGACCATGTCATGGCCCTACCATGACAAGAGGATAATAGTCTCATCTCTTCTTAAATTTATACAAACACTAAAATAAATAAATTTTTAAAAGGTGAAATAAAAAGTAAAATAATGTAATCAACTTAAATTGCCATCTGCTCAGGAACAACCTGTTGCCATCGTCAGGCCTTGCAAAGGGATGTGGTGTCTGCTTGTTCTGTTGTATCGTCTTTGGCCACATTTCCTAAACAGAACATGGAAAGTTGTATAACACTGCTATTCATCATCACTTTCATTTTATAAGTATTAGAAACCAGTAAAATCAGCCTAGAAATATGATTTATTCATCAGAGACTCTACCAAGGAGAGTACAAACATAACTGTGAGAGGTTTTATAAAACAGTTTTTCATTGAACACCAATCTCATTATGACTTCCAAAATTCAGAGAAAATGACATAGTCTTCAACAGAAATAATTTCCATCACAACGCATCCTAAGCTGAGTAAACGAAAATGAGTATGTTTGGGTTTGCAAAAAAGACTCAATATTTTATTTACTTTTAAAATGGAATTGGGAAAAAAAAAAATCTTTCCCAGCAGAAGAATATTGGATTGGAGAGGTTTCATGGAAGCCAACTTGTAGCAAATCTAAAACACCTTATACCCGAACACCTAAAATTGTCTTAGTTTTCATAGATAGGTAGTTTTTTTCATATTTGAAATTTGAAAGGGATTTTATATATATATTTCTTTGCACCCAGAAAAGTAGACATAAAGCAGAAAAGCTGCTAGACATCAGATCAATGTCCTTTTACCTACAGCCTCTCTCTCTTTACTATATTATCACAGTACCAGAGTATATCAGAGGTTGGAAAGGACCTCAAGAGATCATCAGGTCCAACCCTCCTGACAGAGCAGGATCACCTAGGATAGTCTGCACAGGAATGCATCCAGGTGGGTTTTGAAACTCTCCAGAGAAGGAGACTCCACAACCCCCCTGGGGAGCCTGTTCCAATTCTCTGTCACCCTCACTAAAGAAGTTTCTCCTCATGTTGAGGTGAAATCTTCTATGGTCTAGTTTGAAACCATTGTTCCTTGTCTTATAACTATGAACCACCAAAAAGAGCTTGGCCCCCTCCACTTGACACTCACCCCTCAGATATTTATAGACATTGATCAGATCCCCTCTCAACCTTCTCTTCTCAAGACAAAATAGCCCCAGGTTTCTCAGTCTCTCTTCATAGGGGAGATGCTCAAGTCCCATAATCATCCTCGCAGCTCTCCATTGGATTATCTCCAGCAGGTCTCTGTCTCTCTTGAACTGGGGAGCCCAAAACTGGGCACAGTATTCCAGGTGTGGTCTCACCAGGGCAGAGTAGAGAGGTAGAAGAACTTCCCTCGACCTGCTGGACACACCTTTCTTGATACATCCCAGGATCCCATTGGCTCAGCCACAGGAGCATATTGTTGTTCCATGGAGAGCTTGCTATCCACCAGCACTCCAAGTTCTTTGGAGCTGCTTTCCAACAAGACAGCCCCTAACCTGTACTGGTGCTTGTTGTTAGTTCTCCCCAGATGTAGGAACTTGCACTTGTCCTTATTAAACTTCATGAGGTTTGCCTACACCCAGCTCTCCAGCCCGTCCAGGTCACATTGGACATTGTTTTTAATAAAACTCCATGATATTTGATAATATTTTTAGTATCACCTTCTACTGGATAACATAGTACTATGTGTGATGGAAGATAAAAGCAGATTACAAAAACTGTAACTTTTAGGGAAGTTAACATATATTCCAGACATTATACTGAATAATTATTATTTTAATCAGTCTTGGTTATCATTCAGTTTATAAATTAAAAAAAACTGCCCATCAAAAGAGTACTTGTAAAACTGAAAATAACATTTTAAATTACTTTATTGAGTTCTATGCCACCTAGGATGAATGAACTGCTCATATATTTACTGTGTGTATGTGTTTGTGTACCAAGTGTGTTTATATCATTAATAAAATATTATATATGTATTTAACTGATACCGATTTAACTCTGCCTTGATGACAGAGGATAAAAAGAAGGCAGAGCTACTGAATTCCTTCTTTGTCTCTGTCTATACTGCTGAAGACTGTCCTTGGGAGCTCCAGGCCCCTGAGTCCCCAGAGCAAGTTGGAGTAAAGGAGGAGTTTGCCTTGGTTGATGAGGAGTGGGTTAGGGATCACTTAAGCTATCTGGACATCCGTAAATCCATGTGTCCTGATGGGATGCACTCATGGGTGCAGGGGGAGCTGGCAGAAGTGATTTCTAGGGCACTCTCCATCATCTTTGGTAAGTCATAGTGAACAAGAGAGGTGCCTGAGGACTGGAAGAAAGCAAACATCACTCCTTCAAAAAGGGTAAGAAGGAGGACTCTGGTAACTATAGGCTGGTCAGCCTCACCTTCATTCCCAGATGGGTAATGGTGCAACTTATCCTTGATGCTGCTCTTAGGCATGTCAAGGACAAGAGGGTTATTAGGAGCAGTCAACTTGGTTTTACCAAAGGGAAGTCCTGTTTGACCAACCTGATAGCCTTTTATGAGGACACAACCAGGTGGATAGATGATGGTAGAGCAGGGGATGAGGTTTATCTTGATTTCAGTAAAGCATTTGACACTGTCTCCTACAGTATCCTCGCAGCTAAACTGAGGCAGTGTGGTCTGGATGATCAGGTAGTGAGGTAGATGTGAACTGGTTGAAGGAAAAAAGTCAGAGAGTTGTGGTCAATGGGTCAAGGCCTGTATCTAGTGGAGTCCCTCAGGGGTCAGTACTGGAACCAGTACTATTCAATATATTCATTAGTGACCTGAATGAAGGAACAGAATGTACTCTCAGCAGGTTTGCTGACGACACAAAACTGGGAGGAGTGACTGACACACCTGAAGGCTGTGCTGCCATTCAACAGGACCTGAACAGGTTGGAGAGCTGGGCGTGGAGAAATTTAATGAGATACAACAAGGACAAGTGTCTTGCATCTGGGAAGGAACAACCCCATGTACCAGTATAGTTTGGGCCTGATCTCTTGAAGACCAGCTCTGGGGCAAAAGAGCTGGGATTCCTGGTGGACAAAAGGATTATCATGAGCCAGCAATGTGCCCTTGTGGCCAGGAGGGCAAATGGCATCCTGGGGTGCATTAGAAGGGGTGTGGATAGTAGGTCAAGAGAAGTTATCCTCCCTTCTTACTCTGCCCTGGTGAGGCTGCATCTGGAATATAGTGTCCAGTTCTGGGCCCCCCAGTTCAAGAAGGACAGGGAACTGCTTGAAAGAGTCCAGTGCAGAGCCACAAAGATAATTAAGGGAGTAGGAACACCTCCCTCATTACGAAAGGCTGAGGGCACTGGGTCTCTTAGCTTGGAGAATAGGAGACTTGGGGGTGACTTCATCAATGTTTATAAATATTCAAAGTGCAAGTGTAGGGAAGATGGAAGCAGGCTCTTCTCAGTGACATCCAATGATGGGACAAGGGATGGTGGGTGCAAGCTAGAGCATAGGAGGTTCCACATAAAAGTAAGGAAAATTTTATCACTGTGAGGGTGTCAGACCACTAGAACAGGTTGCCCAGAGAGGTTGTGGAGTTTTCTTCACTGAGATGTTTAAAACCCACCTGGATGCGTTCCTGTGTGACATACTCTAGGTGATCCTGTTCTTGTAGGGGGATTGGACTAGATGGTTTTTCAAGGTCCCTTGCAACCCCTAACATTCTGTGATGCTGTGGTAAAATACAGATGTACACATCAGACTTCTGGAAAAACTTCCTTAGACAGATCCCTGAAGCCTAAGAAGTAGACTACCTACCCATTCAGTACCCACAAATGCTGGATATATTTACAGCTTGAGTATAGGATTAACTACCATACCATATGTGGTTAATGGCAATCATTAGATTTAAGTCTTCCAAATGCAGAAAATCAAAGAACCAGTATAAGCCATAACCAATCAAGAACACTTTCCTGCAGGCTTCCTTCACAGATGGAGAGTTTGCTTCTACTTTTAACATTTTTAGCATCATCAGCTACTGTATTAGTCAGAAGGGAGCTCAACTAAATGAAACCTTAAATCTGATTAAAATACATTTCAAAATATAAGTTTCTTAAGCGTGAGGAAATAGAGAAATTATATATCTTTTTTCAAACAACTTTTTCAGAAGATGTTTTTGTTATGGAGAGTTTTTTTTTTTAAAACTTCTGTCTATAGTTTTGGGGGTTTTTTTAATCTGGTAACTTTTTAACTTTTTTAGGGTAATTGTGCTGAAAATAATGCAATTCATGTTGTCATTTCTTGGGGAGGTTTCTGCATTTTCCATCATGTGACATATCTGCTAATTCATTGTTTCTGTGACTCCTTACTTTTTTTTTCTTTTTTTTTTTTTGGCTATGAAAAATGCATAGAATATATTCTAACCATATTTCAAGATTAATGGAGAACGTGAACATAAAATATTTGAATGAGCAATCTGTGAGACATTGTGACGTCATCTACTCCAAGATAAATGTACTGACTTTTCAATCAAAAATTTTAGTAAGAAAATGTTTTTTCAAATTCTAATGTTTTCCAGGGAAAATGAAAAAGAAAAAACAAAACAAAACGAAAACCATGCCATCAGTGACTGTGCCAGACTCTGATACCTATTATCTGTTTCTATATCTTTATATATTTATCATATTATTCCCTATATTTTTTTCAGGACTATATTTACTCTTCCTTAACAGAAAACAAGCTGACTGTTTTGCCCACTTGACCGAGTATTATCTTTTGGATATGGTATACTTCATTTAAAGCATATATTTTAAGCCACACTAATGTACAATTGCATAAATGCAAATATATGGAAATACTACCTCAGAAGCAATTTCAACTATTAGTCCAAGTGAGGATTAGATGCAGGGTGCTTGAGCATGCAGTACTACAAGGCTAATGGAACAGATAATTACCAATGAATCTTCAAAACTGGTTCTGTTGCACATACAAAATAATTGCATATACAGTTTGTCTTGCATTGTTCTTCACAAATTTATTTTTAAATAATAGCTCACTTCTTATGGTATTATAGCTTTTCTCTGAGAATATTACTAGTCCCTCAAGTTTTATTTGCTTCTGTACATCTAGATGAAGGAGAGTTTTTATATTAATCTGGTTTGTATCGATCTGTTTAGAATAATTTTATGTTTACGTATTGTAAACCAATGTATGGAAATCAGAATAACAGGAAATAAACCAATGTATGGAAACCAGAATAATAGGAACTAAATGAATGTATGGAAGCCAGAAAGTTTGAGGGACAGGATGACCTTACATCACGATGTGCTTTTAATTTGTGAATTGAAAGAAGGGAAGACATAAATCTTGGACTTTGTATTTAGAAGCTTGATGCCTGCTTACCAGGCATGAAGAAAACTGTCAAACCACAATGTAATGTTTAGATGAAGGTAAATCTGTGGAATGCTTATCTAAGACAATGTACAGAAAACAGGAAACAGGCCAGGGACAGACCAGCTTGCTCCTGCAGACATGAGACAGGAGAAAACAATGAAAAGAACATATGTGGAGAATGCAACTAAGAGAAAGACCCCCCCACAACCCACTATGAAAAGGCAATGCCATGTATGGATGGGAAGAGCCAAATGCAAATTAATAGGAAATAGCATGGACATGTAGTTGCTAACTGTATATTAACTCTGCAAAACTTGTGTTCAAACTCACACATTTGAAGGGGGAACTCCTCATGTGTCCAGTGCTGTGTCTAGCACTGTACATAAATTATTAAAGAATACTTACTTAGCAGTATTAGCTGTTGAGTTTTTCTATTTCTCTGTATCACAGATTTATTATTTCTTTCTTTTCAGTTCTAATATGACAGCAATTTTCTTCCCAATTAAGGAAAAAAAAATACTAAGAGTTTAGTACATATATTTTTATGTGTTTGTTTTCATCACTAATATTTTCACAATTTTTTTTTTTTTGGTCAGCATATCTATTTTGCACTCTCAAAACCGTAATAGTAAGGGAAACTAGGAAACATTTCACAGCAAATCATTTTGAAGAAAATATGGGTGTCATCATTGGAGCAATGTGTGCTCTTTTTGACAAAGAACACAGTGAGCCAGGAAAAGCAGTTTCAACAAATATCTTCGTTCAGGTACTGAGACAAACAAGCTAAACAGCTTAGCAAAATAAGTGCACTAACCTGTTCCAAACTTTCTGTTTTGTCACGACCAATGCCAAATCATGATGCGTGAGCATTTAGAGAGCTGACAGGATAGAATTAATTCTTCAGAGTTGGTCTTAAGGGAAAATTTTCCAAGACACATATTGCCTTTTACCTATATCACTACTTTAATCTTTTAATTTGAATAGAGAATCTTTGAATACATACAGATGTGGCTCACTTACTGCACATTGAGACAATGCAGGGATAAACAATGAGTGAGAGTTCTACACTCCTCTTTCTCTTTCCCATGTTTTATCATGGTGTGCATGCTAGTGCCATATAATACAGGTGAGGCTGTACATCTATTGAGCCTTCCTAGTTAGATTGTGTCTATTCCAGGTTGTTAAAGCTGAAAACCAAAGATGTATTTTGGTTCTGCCTCTTGAGTTCTTGTTTAAACATGAACAAATTAATCAACTACCTATTTAGGTAGGAAATGTTCCATTCAAAATTGCCTCTGACAAATGTGTTTCAGGAAACACGAAGGTAGTTTGGGTTTTTTTTCATTTCTTGCTATTTGCAGCAAAGGAAGACAGGGTGAATTAATTTGAGACGGAATAGATGGGGGAGATGAGATGGAGCTAATTTAGAAGCTCTGTAAAGCTGTTTCTCTCTTTTCCTCATACCACTTATGACAGCAAAGCAAATGCATACTGGTAATAATTCTGTTGGCATCAACAGAGTTATTCTGTGGAATAATTTGACCTTCAAAATTCCATTTCTTTACACATTTTTAAAGTCAGAGGTACATGCTCTGCATAAATACAGTAATTCTAGTATTTTGGTGATTCACACCTGCCTCCAGTGCAGGTTGAATTAAGTTATTAAGTGGTCAGGTTATTAAAATGCGGGGGGATTTGATCATCTCAAATTATATCCCCAGTGCTACATGACAATACTGTTTAAAATTTTCTAAGTCTGTGATATTGATTAAATGGTGGCAAAGCATTTGATGAAACTTAATAAATGCCCTTCAAAGGCTTTTATTGTCATGTGATTGATTCATTTTTTATTTAAAGTCCAGATTTCAAATATACTTACAGATGTTTTGATTTGTCTTTGGAATAAATGTAATATTTTATTTGGATTATTGTTTACCACACATTAAGGTGGAAAACCTGGAGGCCATGTGGGATACTGCTATGTCTTTGCAGATAGCACTCTAACACCTGCCCTTCAGTTGAATCCCAAAGCATGTCATGTCTTATTCACTCACTTAGAAGTAGTAAGAATAAATGCATTATGTAATCTGTAGATAATGGATCTTTACATTTCTTGCATTGCATAGAGGTTATGTTATCAAGTACTCATACTTCTGAAAAAGATTTTTTTATCTCTCCTCTAGAGATAAGCCCTGGATACATTGAAATTCTGGATACAAATAGTTTCTCATCAGCTTGGCTGCCACTCTTTCAGTACACTACCTTTTGAAACCATGTTTTTTTCCAGGAATAACATGATTTGGAAGAAAATAATTATAATTTTTGAAACCAGTAAAAATATATGCTACTTATGTAATCTGCAATTCTTGTCCTTAGCAAATTTTTAAAAAATATTTTAAAAACCCAAATTTTATAAGTATTACTCACTTAAATAGAACATTGGGTTTGTGCACAGCTATTTATAAGCAATTAATTCACCGTATTCATAGAGCTACACAATATTATAACTTTGTGCTGTGACACAGCAATTGTGAAAAAATATTGCATCCCCAATTCGAGGTGCTGGAATGTAGCTGCTCTTGTAGCAGCCCCTTATAACAGGGTCCCATTGGGTGACAAATATAGGGGCATGAACTCTGCCACTGCTGCAAGCAGAATTCCAGAAATACAGTGAGTAGAGAATCTCAGAAGTCCTTTATTATAGCATTGTAGAATTCCTGGCGTTAGAGAGTTTCAGAGTTTCCTTAACAGAAGAAGTCCCGGACGCCCATAATAGACAAAGTAGCTAACTAACAGAAGTAGAAATCCCTGGCAGCCCTAACCCCCCAAGCATTCATATTGCTCAGAGTAACTGCATAAATTCTCTTTCTTATCAATCACTTAACCAAAGTTAGAAAGTATTTTGCAATCGCATGCACCCTGCACACATCCAGAAGCTGCCCTCAGAACAATGACTGCAACAAAGGATTTTGCAACTTTTTTTTGAGATTGTCAAAATCTACATCTTTTGCTCCACGATTGTATGTTTATAATATGAAATATTCTGCTGCATTTAAGTATTACACAATTCAATACCAAAATAGACATTTTTTTCTTTGTTATCCCAGTTAACTTGTGTAATTATTACATCTTACAATATATACAGCACACTCGTATTTATGAAAGAGTAAATTAAAGTCTTCATCAATTCTGTTAACCATTTTGTCTTGCATCAGGCATTCAAATATTCATAAGTTATCCAGATGACTGTGTGTATTTCAGCCACAACTGGAGATACATGGACTATGGTGTTCAAGAGGGGATTGGATGTGGCACTTGGTGCCATGGTTTAGATAGGCATGAGGTGTAGGGTAACAGGTTGGACTCGATGATCCTTGAGGTCTCTTCCAACCTTCTTGATTCTATGATTCTATGATTCTATGTTTGGGTCTCAGGGCACTAGGAGCGCAAAATCCACAACCAACACAGAGTGCAAATGAAGTCAAGCTGGTTTCTGATGATCTACAAGACTTTATGGGTTTGTTGTATATCTAATTTTTATAAGATTATTGCCCAGAGAAAAACTGACAATTTTTGTGGTACAGTAGAGTGTCAAAACAATTACATAATTTTTTTTTTAAAGTAAAGCAAGCCATACTTTTTACTGCACATGCATTTTTGCTTGACATGTTCTCATTCTTAAGAAGCTATGAAATATTAGGCTGCTAAAGACAAGTATAATGACAGTTTGAAGATAAAAGCAGATTCACATTATTCTGTTGCTTCTTTTACAAGTGTACTGAGATACACTAATATTTTGTACATATGTGCCTTTTCTATTGCAATATCAATTTGAACAGGATTCCTTTGTTCAATGAGACAACAGGAAAGAATAATGTGCTTACATTACACATTTTTTAAGCTTTATGGGGGAGACAAATGACAAGGATAGCATTATGAGACAGATTTTAGCTGCTAAAATGAATGATAGCTGACAAGGACTGAAACTGAAAGATTCAGTAGGTCAAACAATTATAGAATAAAATAATAAAACTTTTAAAATAGCATAAAAAATAACATGGAAAAAAGAAGAAAACTCAGAAAATAAAATAGAACATACTTTTGATAAAGGAGAGATTCTGCCCTCCAAGGAAGACTAAAGGGCAAAGAAGGAAAATAAAGTCACTTTCTGATAACATCAGAAAGTGAGACTGTCAATTCAATGTTTTCAGTACATAAATAAATAAATAAATAGATAAATCCATTACGGCAGCAGTCAGGCTAAGCTGGATATACTAATCTATTTTAGAGGAGGCTACCACTGAGATTTCCAACCTGCTCTCCTGCCTTACAGGGCTGAGATAACATTTGTTACCTTTGGCAGGTTTTTCGAAACCAAAAGAAGTTTGTGAACCTTTAGAATACTACCTGTCACTGCTTGAATGCTCTTCTGCCTGTAGATTTTGGAACTTCTTTATGTTGATTCCATGTCTGTAACTCAAGTTTATCCTACATGGCAAATCAAGGGAACAATTTGGGTGATGTCATATAGCTCCACCAAAATTATTGAAACATATTCAACACACCCATGGAACTGTCAAAAATTACTCAGGACCTGCAGGAGATTTGGCCACATGTGGGTGGCAAGTATCAGCCACGTGTTAGCACAGAGTATCCAAAATATCATCATGTTCAGGCACTAGAATGGCATACATTGCTTCACTTTTTAGTAAGAATCACATAGGTAAACGGTGTTACTCCCCAAAATCTCTTTCAAGATTAGATTTTCTATCCATAAGTTGTTCCCAGACAGGGTTTTTGTTTACTGTCTGTAAGGATCTGGCAGGATGAAGATCCCACTTTAGAAAGCTATTTGGACTTCATCTCTAAAGACTGTAAGGCAATCTTTCATGCAGGCACAGTGTACAGATGATGGCATGCCTTATGGCATTGCTCTGTAATTTAGAGATGATACCACTGAAATTATTAAGGTCACATAAATCCAAACCACTGCCAGAAGGAAAAAGAAACAGGCACCTAATGAACTGTGTAAAAACAGTAGTTCTGTTGCAATTGTTATTCCTCTGGTTTATGAGTTAAATATTTCTCAATATATTGCACATTGCTGAAGATTTCAGGAAAACTCTGTATGCATTCCCATGTACTCCCTTTAGTGGAAGATGTAATGAGTTTATTACTAAACAAACTCTTTTCTCATGTTCAGAACTATGTTGAGCAGATTATGTGTAATAAGGAAAAATACAACCCCAAAATAACTAATTAGTTATGTGTTGTGTCACTGATGATAAATATCCTTTCAGATAAAAAGTAATAACTTAGCAGCAAAATGTATAACATTTTCAGATGGCAATAGATCTATTTTTGGATGCAAGCATTTTATGTCATCTAGATAATGTTATCATTCAATCTTGATAATCAGATGCAGTCTCTTCTGCCCCAGAAACTAATGTCATCAATTTGATATCTCCTTTTTAAAACACTAGTTTTCCCAAGAGAATAAGAAGGATGCCTTTGAAGATTGAATTTGACTGAGAAGTTCAGAATAACAAAAAGAAGACAAAATCGAAGAAGTTTGCCAAGATGTTTTCTAGATATCCCAGATGAGTTAATTATATTAATACCCTTCTGGAGGGGTGTTATTTGCTCTAACATAAGCCAGGAGCAATTTCAAAATTATCACACAGATCCCACTTAGTGAATCATAAGGAAAACATCTTTAGCAGCAGGACTTCAGCCTATAAGAGTAAAGGAAAAAATTCTTCACTAGAATATTATACTTGCCATAACTTTTGTATAGCTGGCTATGACTCCTATTCATAGAGAGACTTTAGCACAGAACTGAAGTCACAGGCCTGAGTCATACTCTTAGATTCCTGTAAAATACAAAGAAAGATTTTGAAATCTATTATTGTGGTGCATTTGAAACCAAAACAAACCACAGGGAATATTTTAAACATCTTTCCACCATGCTGAGACCTCATCTGAAGTAGTGTGTCCACCTCTGGGGCCATCAACACAAGAGAGACATGAACCTTCTGGAGCAGGTCCAGAGAAGGGCCACAAAGATGGTCAGAGGGCTGGAGCACATCTCCTGTGAACACAGGCTGAAAGAACTGGTGGTGTATAGCCTGAAGAGGAGAAGGCTGCACGGAGACCTTATAGCTACATTTCAATATCTCAAGGGGACCTACTGGAAGGCTGGAGAAGGACTGTTTAGAAGACTTGTAGTGATGGGATGAGGGGCAGTGGTTTTAAACTGGAGCAGTGTAGACTTAAGTTAGAAGAAGTTTTTTTTTTCAATGAGAGTGGTAAAGTAGTGGAATAGGCTGCCCAGGGATGTGGTGGAGGCCCCATCCCTGGAGACATTTGATCATACTTGATGTGGCCCTGGGCAGCCTGATCTAGTTGGAGGTGTCCCTGTTCACTGCAGAGGGTTTTGACAAGATGAGCATTGAGGATCCCTTCCAACACAACACAATCTGTGAATCCTAAAATGAATATAAGCAAAAAGGGAAAGTATGCAGGTTACATATGTGCTAACAAACTAAGCTAGCAACAAGGCAAAGTAGCACAGAATAGCCTATGCCAATATTTTTAAACTCTCTGAATCTCCATCTACTTTATAAAGTAACTATTGTATTAAGTTATTTGCTGTTGTGCCTTTGCCAGTCTCTTTCTGATATCCAGGAGGAGCCCTGCACTCTCTCACACTGCAGCCCCACCCCAGTGCAGAAATCCTTGTTTCACAGTCAAAATTACAGTCTTGACTGCATCTCCAGTGAAAAAGACATTAAAAGTGCTGCATATATCGTATCACATCATATCATTTTATCCCAAACAAAGCACCATGAGTGCTGGACTCAAACGTGCCAGTGGTGTGTTGGTTGAACTGGCTGAAACTGATAGTATAGAGCAGCCCCAGCTTCTCTTCATAGAGACCACCCCTGTAGCCCCCACAGACAACGCCTTTCAGACTGCTCTCAGTGCAGTTGTAAACACCAGTTCTCTCAGCTGCAGTAGACACATCAATGTGCTAGTGGATGTAGCACTCAGGATAGCGTGTGAGATGCTACCTGGTCCTTCACAAGAAAGGGTCATAAAGATATTAAGCCTGTAGAAGTGGACTGAGGAAATACATAGGAACATGTGTTTTCCAGCATGGTAAAATTGTAAAAACCCAAGCTGAAAATTCCAAACTTTAACGTTATCTCTTTTAGTTTCCCCTTCTGTGAGACACACTCTGGGGCTGGCAATATCTGCATAAATATCCTGCTGAATATATTCAAGAACCCCAAAACCAGAAAGAAATGTCTGCTGCAACTCACGAGCCTTACACAGAAGTGGGAACAGAAGCAAAATTTTTAGAGTCTTTTGCTTTTCACTTTTGTAATTATTGCATTGTAGTTTCTCATAGAGACAAATCACATCACCAGCCAAACAGAAATGTCTGATGTCAGGCTTCTCAATGCATACACAAATACTTGTTCTCAACCTTTAAAAAAAATCTAAAAATTTTTTGTTGAAAACAAGTTTCTTTAATAATATCCTCATACTTCAGAAGTTTTTTTTTTTTGTGTGTATAGTATCTGTATGTTTCTAAAATTTCCAGTAAAAGCTACAGATATAAAAATACATCTGTGTTGCTGTTAACCACTTAAAAAACTTTTCAGAAATGACCTAAAGCCTCTCTTAGATGTTATGTTCCAGGTGTGCTATTTGTGCAGTAGTAGATTATTTGTTTGATGCCTACAGCCCTTAGCACATTAAGACAAATAAAGAGATGCTCTAGAATAAAATACTTGCTAAAAGTTGCCTTCTCTTCAGCAGCAATAAAAAGAGCTGTAGGGGGAAAAAAAAAGCACTGAAAAGAATAAAAGTTACAAGTTAGCTATTAAATTATTTAGATGGCCATCTCTGATTTCTTTACGTTTTCAGGTGCATGCTTGAAAAAATATCAGTACAAAAACCCAAAAAATTAAAACAAAATCTGTATAAGCTAAGTCCTTTATAATAAAGATCAAATAGACACCAGATTGTTGGCTTCTTTTTCCAAAAGAGATTTATGGAAGAACAGATCTTTAGCTAATGTACATGAGGATTCCTTGCTTTTTTAAAATTATTATTTGTGTGTTTGTTTATTGAGGAAGGAAATAAGAATAAAAAGATCTGCTTCAATCATTTCAGTGTCTGAAAATACTTTCAAAACTTGCACGTTATAGAAAGTCAGTGGTATTGAAAGATTTTCCAACATACTGGCAGCTCATAAATTGTTACCATTTTTAATAAGAAACAGACTACTTTATGACGGAATTCAGTGTTACTTTTCCCCATAACGTCAACTGAAGTATTGATTAATTGAAAGGGACAGTTTTAGAGAAAAAACTTTCCTCACCATGAACAATTTGTGAAAAATATATATGTGAATTAAGGTAGCAGTTGCAGGAAAATTAATCATACATGACTCCGTATGTATAGATTTTTTAGGCTTTTCTAAAACTAAATAATTCTCCTATTGTTATCTCTTAAATTTGAGCAATAAAAAGCACTGGAAAACTGTAATATGGACATAAAGAAATGCAGGAACTAGTACAGATTGAATTTGAATGTAATTACCCTGGGTTTAGGCATATAAATTTGTGGTTTTAGCAGTCCAGTATAAAACAGAAAAGTTCCAAACATAAAATCACCTTTACACATCCAATAAATGTCTTCCTTTGTAAAAGTTTTAATAAATGTCTTCCTTTGTAAAAGTTTTTAGACCTCAAATTGTCTACCAGCAGTTTCCATTGTTTCACCAAATTCTTTCACATATTTTTAATGGAAAATCTCCATTAACCATCAGAAGCTAGACTTCTATACTTTCTGTTTACAGCATGTAAATCTCCCATTTACAACCAATCCTGTATTTTCTTGGTCATATGACTGATCACCAGAGGGAATTTTCAATGAAATACTGGTTTCAGCAAAGAGAAAGTCTGTTATTGAATTTTACACCAAGTAGAGGAGGAGGTTCATATAAGTTAAGGTAGGATTCCAAGTGAATACCTACAACTGAGCACATTTTCTTAGGCTTCTGCATTCAAAGGTGAACAATTCCTAAGCAACAATTGATATAGTCTATTCTGAATGCCAAATTTAGAAGGATAAAAATACTTCTTGGAAGTGTCCATTTTACTGTGAAAGGATTCTATATAACTAATCCAAATGTGGGGTTTTTATCTAACTTCATGATCAGTCATGGTGTTTATCTGAAAAGGCAGAAACAAATGAGGAGATACTATCTTCCTTGAGTGAAGCAAACTGTGAATGATTCCTAGAAAACTTTTGTGTCTTTTTAAGAAGTATTGTTAAAGAAGGATTTTGATTTCAAGTGAGTCTTCAAGAAAAGGATCATTTGCTACTATAACTAATGATGATGACAGCTAGTTTCAGACTGACACTGATTGAACAGGTAGGAGTGGAGGCATAATGCACTTCAAGATGTTAGCTCTTCCTTCGTCCTTATGTCAGATCAAGTTAGGAAGAGACTGGGAAAATGCCTTTTCTGTATCAGATACTGGTTTGGTATGTTTCAGTAGGTCAAGTCTTTTTCTCTTAAATGATCTGTGTGGCCCTGACTATGAATTTCACAAAGTCATTTTCAAAGGAAATGAAAAATTCTATCAACACTTAATGTCTTGATTTTTTATTACATTTAATCTTATAGAAAAGTTGTAATAAAAGAAACCTTTGTCTTCTACCTTTGTCTCACATGATATCATATTCAAACTTGTTTATCTGAACTACAGATTTTTTTCTTATTCAACTTATATTAATGAAGAAAAAAAGTAAGTACATCTAGATGATAACAGTGATTAATAGAGTGCTTAATGCATCTCCTCCTGGGGGTATGTATTTTTCTGAAGTGCCTATGAAGAAAGTCTGAAGTGATGTATTTGGATTTCACTGCTTAGTTATAAGACACTAGAATTTATGTGATATTAGTTTGACTCTGTGTGAAATTAATACAAAGAAAATTAACATGAAAATGCTTAATTTTTCATTGATAAACATATCTATATATCACAGTGTGTATACATAATATAGTGTATATTTATAAAATAGTTTCTAAATATATAAGCATATAGAAATATATATATTTCTATAACTATGTTATATACTACATACATAGTTGCAGTTAGCAGCAGAGAGCATTTCAGGAGCACACAGGACTTATTATGAGATGTTTTGAGGAGGGACCAAAGGAAGGAAAATTAATTTAGGTGACCTGAGGTCTATACTACAGACCTCCTGATCAAGAGGAGCCCACCAATGAAGCATTCCTATTCCGGCTACAGAAGGCATCATGGTCACGTTCTCATTCCACTGGGGGATTTCAACCATTCTGAAATTTGCTGGAAAAATAACACAGCGAGCTGTAGGCGATCCAGGAGGTTCCTGGAGTGCCATGATAATAAATTCTTGAGACCAGAAGTCAAGGAGCATAGGCAGGACCCCAAATTCCAGAAAAGCAAAATTCCAGCTCTTCAAGGAGTTAGTCAATAGGGCAGCCTGAGAAATGATCCTCAGGGACAAGGGAGCAGAACAGAGTTGGAAGATCTCTAAGGACATGTTTCTAAAACGTAAGAGATCTCAATTTTCAGGTATAAGAAATATAGCAACGAAGGGAAGAGACCAATGTGTCTGAGCCAAGCTAAAAGGCAAGAAGGGGCTGCACAGGCTCTGTGGAAGCAGGGACAGTTATCCTGGGAAGAGTAAAGACATACTACCCAATTGTGCAGAGATGAGGTCAGCAAGGCCAGGGCGTGGTTGGAGCTGAATTTGGAAAAGGTTGTAAAGAGTAACAAGAAAGGTTTCTACAGGTATGTCAATTAAAAAAAGGAAGGCTAAAAAAGAACATATCCCCCTGAAGAACAAGAATAGTGAGCTAGTAACAACAGATGAGAACATTTTTTTTCTCAGTCTTCCCTGGCAACTTCTCTCCCAGCACCTCTCAAGTTAAAAAACCACAAGATGGGGAAAAGGGTGACAATATTCTTCCCACTGTATGTAAAGATCAGGTTTACAACCACCTGAGGAACGTGAACATACATAAATCTACGAAACCTGATGAGAAGCATCCCAGAGTCCTGAGAGAATTGGCTGATGTAATTGCCAAACCACTCTTCCATGATATTTGAAAAGTCCTGGCAGTGAGGTGAAATCCTCAATGTCTGGAAGAAGGGACATATTACACTCATTTTTTAAAAGGGTAGAAAGGGGGACCCTGGGAACTACCAACCTGTCAGCATCACCTCTGCGTCTGGGATGGTCATGGAACAGATTCTCCTAAAAAAATCTGATAAGGCACATGGAGCACAGAGAAGTGATCAAAGACAGCTGACATGGCTTTACTAGGGGCAAATCCTGCCTGACTAACCTTATCGCTTTCTATGATAAAGTGACTATGTCAGTGGATAAGGGATGACCAATGCATGTGATCTATCTGGACTTCTGCAAGGTCTTTGGCACAGTCCCCTGCAACATCCTACTTGCTGAATTGGAGAGATATGGATCTGATGTTTGTCATGGGTGAACTGTTCAGTGGGTAAGAAATTGCCTGGATGATCTCATCTGGAGGATAGTGGCCAATGGCTCAAAGCCAAGATGAAGAGCAGTGACAAGTGGTGTCCCTCAGGGGTCTATACTGGGACCTGTGTTACTTAATATTTTTATCAATGATATTGACAGTGGGATCAAGTGCACCATCAGCAAGTTTTTAGATGACATCAAGCTGAGTGATGTTGTCAACATGCCAGAAGGACAGGACATCATCCAGAGTGACCTGGACAAGCTACAAGACCAATTCCAGGGTTCTGCACCTGGGTCAGAACAATCCTCATTATCAATACAGGATGGTGGATGAGGTGACAGAAAGCAGCCCTGTGAAAAAGGACTTGAGAGTTCTGGTGAAATAGATGCTGGACATGAGCCAATAATGTGCACTTGCAGCCCAGAAGGCCAACCACATCCTGGGCTGCATCAAAAGAAGCATGACCAGAAGATCCTGAGAGGTGATTCTGACACTTTGCTCTGGTGAGACCTCACCTGAAGTACTGTGCACAGATCTGGAGCTCTCAACACAGGAAGGACATGGACTTGATCAAGTAGGTCCAGAGGAGGACCATGAGGATGATTAGGGGGATGGAACACCTCTCATACAAGGACAGGCTAGGCTTGTTCAGCCTGGAGGAGAGAAGGCTCTGGGGAGACCTAGTAGCAGCCTTCCAGTACCTGAAGGGGAGCTACCAGGTGGCCAGAGAGTGACTGTTTAAAAAAACCTGATAGGATGATGCTAAATAGTTTGAAATTAGATAAGTGTAGATTTAGATTGGATGCTAGGAACAAGTTCTTTGTCATGAGGTACATGAGCAGATTGCCCAGGGAGGTAGTTTGGGTTCCATCCCTGAAGATATTCAAGGTCGGGCTTGACAAGGCTCTGAGCAACCTGATCCAGTTGAGGATGTCCCTGCTCACTACAGGGGGTTTCGACTAGATGACCTTTGGTCGTCCCTTGTGGTGAAGGCACCTTATGCCCAGAATTATGCCCCAAATACTGTAAAACTTGTCCCAGCAGCTTTTGCTACATTTCCCTTTCCACCCTCCTTTCCAGAGTGGGTATTCAGCCTAGAGCTGAGGGGAAGAAAGGCCTGACTGCCAGTCAGGTGGCATAAACAACCCCAACTTGCCTTCTAAGGGGTAAACAACTACATGCACCCATTGCATTGGATGCTTGTGTTACTGCCAAGGAAGGGCATAATTCTAGCTTCACGCTTTCTATGGGCTAAAGCTAGTTGTTGACAAGAGTGCCCATTGGCCAAATCTAGCCTCGATACACTTACAAGTATTACCCCAACTTGTAAACAAGTCACTCTCTTTTCCCAAGCTTTATAAGCCCTCTCTCTTTTCTACCGAGCTCCAGGCTTAAGTTCCATAGCTACTACTAGTAAGTCTTCTCATTCTACATGCAAGCAAACTAGTGGCCTCTGCAACACAAAGAGAAGCCAGCTCCGAGGTCCTTTGCTGGAAGTCCCCACATTGCATTTACAGTTCCACTGGATCAGAAGAGACCCTGCCATGTATTAAAGAGGACTGGACCCCCAAGGGCAAGCCTTAAGCCCAGTCATGGGAGGACTAGCCCAAATCCCATCCAAGTGTCCACTACAGTCACAGGCAGCAGACAACAAGCCGCAGAGCCTCTGTGTTTAGGCTCATGAAAGCAGGAACAGCACCCAATTGCATCCTGCGTGACCCTGCTCCATCGCAGGAGAAGGGAGTCGCCCACTCCGCAGCCCTGTAAACCCCAGAGTAATTTAAAGTTGGGAGACGTAAGAGAAAGTCCCACCCTCTCCTTTGAGCCAAGCAAAGGACTGCCTCGTAACCTGAAAATGGGAAAGCAGTCACTGAGAAGAATCAGCATCACTCATTCCCTCCAAGCTGAGCTAAGGGGAACCACCACTTTGCACAGCCATGCCCCTTCCCTGGGGCCGCCTCTGCTGGCCCCAAAGCCCCCTACAGCGCAGGCTGACCCCGGGAGGGCCCGGGCCCACCTGCTGTAGGGCAGGATCGGAGACGTCCGAGCCTGCCTACAGAGAATCATCACCCTGCCCCACCAGGTCGACCCCACCAGGGCCACTCCCCAGGGAACCGCCTGAGTCCTGCTAAAGGAGCCCACCGACCAGCAAAAGTCTCACCCTCCCCCCCATCTCCACAGGAGGGAGAAGGCTGCCCCCATTGCCTTCCAGAGGGAAGCCCCGCTGTGGGACTGCCAGCAGCCACAGCTGCAACCTCAGCCCCAGGAACCCTCCCCCACAATGGACCAGCCCCGGAGCCAACCCCAGTGCAGCCAGGCAAGCAGCAGCCAGCTCACCATAACCTAGCAACTAGCTTTGCTGCAAACAAAAGACAGACTGTATCTTTCACATGCTTTCCACAAGCTAACATTCAGTTTAAAGCACCTGCGCCTAGCTTGCATAACCTAGCGAACCTAGCTAACCTAACTTAAACCTCTGACATTGTAACTTTCCTGTATAAACTGTGAACATCTTGTCAAGTCAACATCTGGTGGACAAGCAGTGGAATTGCACCCCTCATTCCTTTAATCAAAATTAGTTCTGTAAATATTCTAATTGGGTTCAAATTGTACATATGAGACCAGTTATGGGATATATCTCACAACTGTGCATGAGAATCTGTATATAAAAATGCAGTTAATCAGTTATTAATATTTTTAATAAAATGTTCATATTTTAATTTTCATAAATCATAATTAGTAACCTCTTCATCACATCCCTTCCAACCCAAACCATTCTATGATTCAAAAATACACAGTCTCACTAGTGGGCCATTCTGCTCAGCCAAGAAGGGGAGTAGGATGATGCTGCTTTTGGTGACTGTGTTTGTATGAGGGCTGAATATATCTCTCTTATCTTTGTAGTCTGTATCTATATATATATGGTCAGTATGTGTGTTCTGTATGCATATGTCTACTGGGACTATAAGTTCAGCCTCACTACAGGACATCTTTAAGTAACATAGCTCTTGAGCTGATGAAAATATGGAAATTTAGTTCAGCATACATCATAGCTTCCCAAAAACTCAAGAAAAATAATGTATCAACTACAAAGTAAAACTAATACATAACTATTGGTGGTAGCTGCTACTTACTGTACTTTAGGCTTAAATACTGGGTGTATTTTTCACATTTTAGTATAGTCAATATTATCTAAGTACTTATGAATAATAAAACTAGGCATGGCTCCAATGTGACTGTGATTAATTGAGTTACCATTCTTAAGATGAGGGTTGGGAACTCAGAAAGTTAAATGTGATTTTTTTCTTTTGGAGTTAAATGAAAATGCAGTGATACATCAGCCTGGGTTTAAGGCCTTGAAAGTTTGCAGAAACTAAATAGAAGAATAGATACTTATACAAGCCAAATGGTTAGTGCACAGAAAATATATTATTGTCCTCTCACTCTTCCTTCTACTGAAAAAGCTTCCTTTTCCTTCCTCAATTCACTCTTTCTCTGTTATCACTGGCATGTCTCTCTTATCTGACATAAAATTATTCCCTCCTATCTCTCATGCAGCTAAGGGGTGGGATACAAACTCTATGGTTATTGCCAATGGAATCATTGATCTCAAATATCACTTTTCTAAAGAGGAAATCAGCATTCAGGGACACTCCTCACTAAACTAAAAAAATTAACATTCATAAAGAAAGACAGTAAAAGAAGAGCCATAATTTCTAGTGTTTCTAAACAAAACCAAAGCAAAATAGCTGATAGGAGATTTACAAACTGTGGGATTTACGGTGAGTAAATATTTCACATTTTTATGGTTTACAGCTGTGTTTAAATAAATCTATCTAATTATATTGAAGGCTGCATTGTAATCACAGGCTAATCCCATTTGCCTGCCCAGAATGTGATAACAAAGAGCTCTGCTGGGTTATGAAGATTTACAAATGGAGTGAGTTTTGTATTTTCCCTAAGGTTCCTTTCTTGATTTCTTTCTTTTTTTTTTTTTTCCCTTTTCCCTAAATGTGATTTGGTTTCTGCTTCAAAAGAATCATGTTTATGACCTTAAAACAAAATAAAGAAAGACAGATAAGTCAATTCTTGACACTTTACCACAAAGAACAGACCATCTGGACACTTTGTATTTGTAACAGGTGCTTCTGGGACTTAGAGCCTAATTTTGGCCTGGGTTTTGTTCTGTATGGGTGACTCCATCACTGTATGCAACTGCACATTGCATTAATTGAAGGGACTCAAAAAGGCCAAGTAGAGTAATTAGTCAGTTGGTCATGCAGAAAAGAGACTAGTGGCTTAGTGCCATCAAATGTTGAATGCACAGATGTACAGCATCATCAGCTTTTGCTCTCTGCAGTACTCTGCTAATCTCTGGCAGGTAAAGCAAAGATCTGTCTTAGTCCAGGCTTTCAGTCTCCTGGAAGCAACAACATAAATTTTATATCCACTTGAGAGAGAAAATCATGCATTTGAATGATGTAAAAAAAGCAAGCCACATCAGCATAATATTGTCAAAATAGTAAAAGTGCCAGATGGGCCAAAAATGCTAGTTAGATTTTTAGTTGCCAGTCTGATTTTGTAGTTTTATCCAGCAGCAACTGCCATGTGTAATAGACAGTATGAAATGGGTGTGATTTTTATTTTAGAAGCTTACTTTTTTGAACTATGCTGGTTTTCTTCGCAGGTACTTGACTATTTTGTAGGCCTAGCTATTCTGAGGTGATGGTCAGAGATTGATCAGAATTGTAAGCTAGTGGTGCTTGAGAAGTTAACAATATGCCTGCTGTGCTACTCATTTTCGCTGAGCAGTACAGCTAAATATGGGTGATGGGGAAATTAAAAAAAGGCATAAAGAAAACTTCTTAGTAATGAGGTTTCACCTGGCTTACATGAGGGACTCAAGTATTCTTTCTGTATCTTTTGTGGATGTCATGTGTGCTGTCATGCCGTGTATTTACTGAGAGTGCTTTTCATAAAAATAGTCTGGATGGCTGCATCTCATTCTAATGTGAAATTTCCAGACTGAAGCTTGACTTTGAAAACCTTAATTTTTACTTTTTGTTCAGATCAATCAAAGCTAAGATATGGTAAACTGAATTTATAGCTTGCTTAGGCCATGACTAGGTCTTGCATACATTGTCCTCCTGATATCAGCATCGACATGTTACATTGCTATGGCATAATCCCATTGTCTTCCCTCATAGTGCTCATTACAAGAATTACTTTAAATAGTAGTGTCTGAAAGGTTGTATATAATGTTTTTAATCTTTTTATTCAAGTTATCTCAAAAAAGATAAACCATTAATTTTAACAAATATCTGAAGAGTGGGCATCCTGTGACAAGTCAAAGGGCAAGAGTTACAAACTGGTACACAAATTCCACCTCAACATGAGAAAAATTGACTGCCTAGAGAGATTGTGGAATCTCCTTTTCTAGAGACTTTCAAGGTCTGCCCTAGATAACACTGTTTTGACAAGGGAGTTGGACTCAATGATCTTCAGAGGTCCATTGCAACTCCTAGCATTCTATGATTTTACTGTTCTGCTGTGTTTCATGTCCTTTATAATCAACAAACATCAGAGTAAACATGCATGTATCATACAAAAATATTCGATGAAAATCTTTAAAAAGGGTTTAAAACCCCTTTTCTTCTAAAAAATATTTTCAGATAAATGTTATTAACTCCTGATCCTGATCAATTTTGTCATTTTGTTTCATTAATAGGAAAAAGAGTATTAGAATTTTTAGTAGGATCCATCATTATTAGTGTAATTATAGCTGTGTTGTTTTACTCCAACTATGGACTGGATCTCTTTTCCAAGATCAAATTATCCCTTCTTTTCCTATGCAAGGTCTTAAGACCTATGCAACGATGTAAGACTGAAGACACCTTGATGAGGAAATATTGCCTTATTTTTTTGTTCAAACTGAGAGCTTTTTCCTACTACTTGTACTCCTAAATTATAAAAGGAAGTAGCCTACATATCAGAATAAACATTTCAAACTTTACATTTTAACATTGTAATAAAATGTGTATTTTTATATATTTTGTAATTTAATATTTTGGGCAGTGGTATCTTCAAACACCTCTGTAACTTATTTACAAAGTATATTTACAGGTTCTATTTGGTTGTGGGCATTACATTCCACATATATAGACAGTTACATGATTTAAACACAGAACTGGAATTTCCAATACAGCGATTCAAATTGGACATACAGGTGCTGTGATCTGTGGTTTTCCCACAAATGGGATTCTATGACAGATTAGCCAAGTACTCATGACTTGCTCCTCCGTCTGGTATCTTCCCAGATGCTGTGGATATAATTCAAGCAGTCCTTGGCTTGGAGAGGGCTCGGAGGCCTCTCTCTTGTGTGTGCCATTGCTGGGCTGTAGCCTCTTCCGAGATTCAATTCTCTTGGAGCTTTTCCTCTTTCTGCCTTGGTCCAGGTGCAAGGCCTGGGTGTAGTTGTTGTAGTGCAGGCCCTTCAGCTGCCACTCAGGCAGCATTTGGCTCTAGTTCTTGCTGGGTGAGAACAAGGCAAGTTGCCTGACTTCTTGGATGGTTTAAATACTTTCTCAAGACAATGACTTTTGGTAACACAGAACTGTGATAACTGGACCTATAGGATGGGTCATATCCAAACACGGCCAGAGGCACACACAGGTCACAGCTGTGCTACAAAGTTAATTACACATGGTACATGTTTATGTGGACCTCCGGAAGTGTCCAGGTTTGTACATTCGCAGGTGCTTAGCCCATTGTCTGGACTAGGGCATGTTTTGTGGTTTGACCCTTCAGGACAAACATGAAAACACCTACAATGGGTACTGATTTACCTGAACTCTTTTTGCTTAATCAAAATGACATTTTCAAGAGAGGAGAAAAGAAAAATTCACTTTGCATGAAAAACAATACCAAAGTTAGAGACTCTAAAAGAAAATAAATCTTTTTTATTTCATATAATTACCTCATCCTTATAAAGTTTAATTTGCTCTATATGCAAATTAAGGCACATGCAAAAAAGTATATAATGATTGTAAAATATTGGTATTGCTTTGCAATTATTTTTTATTTCACATTTAGTGATATATATATATACACTTTCTTATAAGTTTTTTTCTTCTTCATATGTTATTGTGAGTAGTTCTTAATGTATACTTAACTTCTCCATTCCATGACTACTGAATATGAAAGGTGGATTTGCTTATTCACACTATAGCACAGCCCTTGAGAGGGACAACTAAGTGGCAAAATTTTTGCCTCAAAGGATAAAGAGTCTTTAAGGAAGAGCAGGAATTTATTTCTGCTGCTCCCATTTATGAGTTGAGCCCTTAGAGACGACAATCAATACCTTCAGGAAAAGAACAGAGCTTTTTATACAGAAAACAAAGCCTATTATCAGGAGAATAAAGTGTCCAAAGACAGAGCAAGTCCTTTAGGAAGAGAATAAATTCCTTCAAGAAAAGCATAAGGACTCTTCAGAGAAAACAAAGCACACTGAGTAACAACAAAGGCCCTTCAACAACAAAATAAAGCCATCAGAGAAGAGATTAAGGCTCTCAAAGGACAAAAATGAGCATTTGCAATGGAGGAAAATATTCTTCGGAAAGAGATCTTGGCTCCATGAGAGGAAAACAAGGCCCTCAGAAACAGCTTAAGGATTTTCAAAAGGGTAACAAAGCCATTCAGGAAAATAAAGTTCTTTGTGAGGGAAAATATGCCTTCAGTAAGGAGAATTTTGCCCTCAGAAAACAGAGCCCTTCAAGGTGAGAAAAAGGCCCTACATAGTCAGAAGAAAGCCCTAGAAGAAAAGCTCAGAGTCCTCCACAAATGGAAAAGAATACTTCAAGAGGAGTAATTGTCATTGTTAGAGGGATATTATGGTATTCATAGGTGAACATCAGTAGCAACTAATGACTAATGAACAAAACCAGGCATAAAGTTAATGCACTAAGCTTAGTACAAAGGCCTAGGACCTCTGAAAGCACTGAAACATGCATCTTGATATCTTGGATCCCCAAAGACTAATGAATTACTACTGACAACACATAATGCCTACCTACAGATTGAATAGCACAGAAAACAAATTTCTTATTATAGTATTTCAAAGTTTAGATTAACACTTATTTTTGCTATAGAATATTGGAGAATATTCATAGAAAATAGATTCTGATGTAACAAAAACTGAAGTCATATAAGGGTGAGACCGCCTCAAAATTTCACTTCTCACATCTACATTTCTGAAAATAGTTGATACGAAAAGCTTTGAGAATATGTTAGCAAATTCTTTGCATCGGAGATTTTCCTTTAAAGACTGAGTTTTAACCCGAGTTTTGAGAAAAAAAAAAATCAAAGTTTTTGCTACTGAAGAAAGATCGGGAAATTAGCTTGAATGCTGAACCATTCACAGTGCTATTTTTCTCTGTTTCTGCTTTGTGAAGCATCAACAGACAATTTCAAAGGCAATAGGTATGCACATTTACTCCCAAAAGCAATTATTAGATGAGCCAGAGCTTCTCTTTAGTCTCCTACATTCTTTCAATGTCAGCCTTGTAGGCTTTTTACCCTTGGACATCTGCATCTGCATTTGTATTACATTCCAGTACCCATAAACCGAAATTGAACTATCATGCGATAAAAACATCACCTATGTGGTGCAGATATTATTTCAAAAGCTTGTATCTAGAAAGCCACACAGGAATAAAACCAGAACATTGTCCCTACCTGGTGTGCACAGGAAACTGGAGACAAGAACCCATTGTGTGCACGTGACCAGTCTGCTCTAGATGCATCTAACCACAAGAAGACTGGTGCAAGCAAATGTTTGACACTTGACCTTGGGTCGAAGTCTCTGGAAATAAAGTCAGCAGTGAAACATTGCAAGAACTTTACAGAAAAAAGTATAACACTAAGGATGCAGGAGATGAGGCTGTAGGAAAGATATCCTCAGTACCAGTAGGGCTGTAGCCAAAAGCCACATCTACATACATTAGTGTGGTTTAGCCTCATGCTACTCAGTATCAATACCCTCTTGGTTCCAACAGCAGAAGAGCAAATGAAATCTTCAGCGTAGTACCCACCCTGGAAAAGGAAAAGTAATTGACAGAATAGTCTGGAATAAATATCATCTGGTAAACAGGAACATTTTTTTTCTGGGTAAAAAACCACACACTGCAAAAGAGAACCTCCATCATTGTCAGATGTTAGGGTAAGTTGAAGTTACTAAAGCAAAAATGTGCTTAGCTCTACATTTAGCTCATACAAAGGAGTCTTTTAAGAAAGTTTGTGCCAGCTTAAGGCAAATCTATGAAAATATGATTTTTTGTTGTGTGGAAAAAATATTTCCAGCCTTTGAAAATACTACTTTTTGAGTTGCTCTAGAGAATTTTTCCAAGTTAGTAGATATCTCATTCAAACCTCCTCATGGCATTGATTCGGAATATTAAATATAATACAAAATGAAATAAAAAAAATCAACAGGAGGTCCAGAAGGCAGAACTAGCTCTTAAAATAAGGTTTTGATGCTTATTAAAATGCCCAAAATATTGCAAGTGAATAGAATGAAGGCTCTTGATGTATAAATCTAATATAAAAAGTCTTTGTACTAGGGAATGCACATATCTGGGTTGGCCATAGATGTACAGCTTCAAAAATTATCTGAGCCAGAGACCTACTTTTCTCTTTCTCCCCTACAGTTACAAACATATATGCTTCATCTCAGTGTAGCCAGGAGTTTGTAGACACAGACATAAATTAAAGGTGTACTCTTAGAACTCAGGCAGAATTTTAGAAGGATGGAAAGTAGAATGTAGCTTTTACTGGATTTCAACTTTCTTGTAACTTTACCTGAAGCATAATATTAACAAGATCTCTGAGTAAGAAAAGCTGTTTAAAAGCAATCTAAAGTAAAAACAAAAATGGAGAAAAAAATATGTAAACTCCCATGTAGTTCTATGTGTTTAAAAACAAATAAAAAAACAAAACAAACAAAACAAAACAAAAAGGACCAAACACAAAAAATTTAAGGCTGCCCACAGAGTGAAACACTTAGAAATCCTGTGAAGAGCAGAAAATTTAGAAAGTACAATTTTTTTCTACAATGAGAGGTAGGTTAATGATAAAACTGCATAACAGACCCAGGACATCCATTCTCCTTGAATATTTTATTCACTGTTTGTACATGAAAAAAGAAGAGATAGAAAGATAACTGTGCATGATCAGACTCCTCAGAGTTGCAGACCAGAGCAGAAAACAACACAACCACCAAATACTAGTGGTTACATATATTCTAAGATGGATTAAAATTCCCTGGAGTAAAATATGACTATCAGACTGGTCTGGAGTAAATTTTACATGATAGATCATTCTAGATTGCACTAAAGATTTCCTTTTTAGATTGTGCCCCTGTACCATTTGCTTGAAAGTCATTTTCATAGTAAACTGCAGTTTAATTGAATATTCAGTACACATTGATTTTCCCTCGATATCTGATCCTCAGAATATATGGTCTGTTGTACTTTTTGTCATCACTATTCAGATCAGAAAATTCATGCTTTTAGCTCTAAAAGTATCCAGTTCATAGATTCACAGATTCATAGAATGGTTTGGGTTGGAAGGGACCTTAAAGATCATCTAGTTCCAACCCTACTGCCATGGTCTCATGAGAGTAGAGAACAGGGGGAGAATCACCTCCCTCATCCTGCTGGTCAGTCTTCTTTTCATACAGTCCAGGATACACTTGGCCTTATCTACTACAAGAGCACATTGCTGGCTCATGTTGAGTTTTACATCAACTGACACCCCCAAGTCCTTTTCCTTGAGACTGCTCTCTAGCCATTCCTCACCCAGCCTGTATTTGTGCTTGGGATTGTCCCAGCCCAGGTGTAGGACCTTGCACTTGGCCCTGTTGAACTTCATGAGGTTAGCTTGAGCCCATCACTCAATCCTGTCCAAGTCCCTCTGCATGACAACCCTTCACTCCAGTGTATCAACTGGTCCACACATCTTGGCGTCATCTACAGACTTGCTGAAGATGTACTCAATTCCATTGTCCATATCATTGATGTAAAACACACTGGTCCCAGTACCAGCCCCTGAGGGATGCCACTTGTCACTGGCCTCCATTTCGACATTGAGCCATTGACTGCAACTCCCTGAGTGTGGCCATCCAGCCAAATACTTACCCAGAGAGTGGTCCATCCCTCAAGACTATGCTTTTCCAGTTTTGTGACCAAGATGTTATGCAGGACAGGACGCAATACCAGGTAGGTGACATTGGTTGCTCTTCCCTTATCCACTGATGTTGTAACTCCATCATAGAAAGCCACCAAGTTCATCAGGCATGATTTGCCTGGCATTCATTCCCCTATGAGCTGATCAAGAGAATAATCATGAGGCATCAGACAAACACTAAATTATTGTATTTGTATATAGCAGATTAATGATGTGTATCCTAGAGTTTTTAGTGAGCTGGTTCAAAGATACTAGACTGAGAATATAAAAGTAAACAGTAGCAAACAGAAGGAAACTTTACAAATTGTAATATGTCTAAAGATCTTTTTTTCTAATCAAAATTGTTCAAATATCAAAGCTTGAGTCTCATAAGTCATTTCAGTCACTCAGTTATATACTATACAAAATAACTGCCAATTTACAATTACAGGAACAATCTCACCATCAGAAATGAGTCTTTCTGGATTTTGGTTAATTTCTTGACTCATTATTAGGTGAAATGAAACAAAGAGATAATATCCAACCATTAAGAAAAAGTTATTAAAAGTCAGGGCACACAATAACTTACAAAACATAATTGCATTTACACTTTTTTGGCTTCTCTCACCTGCTTTACAATTCCGTTTGTATCCAAGCTTTCACAGAGTTTATTCAGAGTCAGGAATTAGGTCCATTATTAGCTAACCTAGGAGGAAAAAATGTTAATACATAGGACCCCTTTGCAGTGTGTTTAGGGTTTTAAGATGCATTTAACTTAGGTTTATTTTATTAATATGTGTAAGACTCTTCTTAGAGTCTGTACAGAATCTTCTGTTTACAGGATTTCTAGAAGGAATACTCAATTAAAACAAACAAACAAACAAAACAAAAAAACACCAGAATTAAAATAATTAATCTGCAGTAAAATGTTAAAAAGTGGAGATTATCAAGAGTATCTGAAATACTTTGTTTTGTTCTGTTCTTCCTAGTATAACAAAGAACTGGTCATACTGGAGAAAGTCCAGCAAAGCTCCATGAAGACTTTGAAGGGACTGATGTATCTCTCCTATTAGGGAAGAGAGAACTGGGGCTGCTTATCCTAGAGAAAGGCATCCGTCTTGAAAGAGAAGTGTAAAGAAGATGAGGCTCTTTCCAGTGGTCCCCAGTGACAGAACAATAGCAACAGGTGGGCACAAACTGCAACACAGAAGCTCCCTTCTAAACATCAGGACGCATTGTTGTGATGGTGTCGTGGAGAGGGTGAATAGGGATCGAGGATGGTGATGACTAATTATGAATTATGAAAATATGAGTTATGAAATTATTGTTTATTATTATTAATATTCTATTAATTACTTTATATATATTGATTCGGATGCACGGTTGTAATAATATAGACCATAACTGATTTAGTATTTACAATCATACCCAATTTAATATTTACAGTCAATTTCTAATTAAGGGAACGAAAGGGTGCAGTTCCGCCGCTTGTCCACTAGATGGAGACTCGACAAGGCGCTTGCGGCTGCAAGCTGTGTAAGAGAGATTTATAATGCTATCATGAGGCAGGTTAAGCTGGAAATGATCACGCGGCTGTGGGCGGGTGCTTTGAATAAAACGTTACTAGATGTTATACACGGGAAAGATACATGCAGCGAGACAAACTGCCGGATCACGTGGGCTCGCTGGGTATCTGCTTCTGCCCGAGGATGG
>VXBD01007780.1:445110-462537 GCA_013399975.1 Indicator maculatus
TTCCCAGAACATGTTGGGACAAGTTAGCTGGTATCAGTGGGCATAATTCTGGGCATGTGATGCCTTCACGACAGATGGTGACCTGCAGAGATCATTGAGTCCAAATCCCCTGCCAGAGCAAGATCATTTACAGCAGGCCACACGGGAACACATACAGGTGGGTTTTGAGAGCCTCTAGAGAAGGAGACTCTACAAACTCTCTGGGCAGCCTGTTAAAGTGTTCCATTACCCTCACAGTAGAGAATTTTTTCCTTAGGTTTAGGTGTAACTTCCTGTGTTCAAGTTTGTATCTATTGCCCCTTGTCTTATCACTGGGCACCACTGAACTGACTGCCACCTTTGTCTTGACACCCACTCTTCAGATATTTATAAATATTAATATGATCCCCTTTCAGTCTTCTCTTTTCCTGGATAATCAGCCCCAGGTCTCTCAGCCTTTCATCATAATCATCTTCATGGCTCTTTATTGGACTTGGGCTCCCCTCTTGACATGGGGAGCCCAGAACTAGAGACAGTAATCCAAATGTGGTCTCATCTCCCTCAAATTGCTGCTGGTCACACTCTTTTGAATGCACTCCAGGACACTATTCACCTTCTTCACCACTTTCTCCATGGAGCTGCTTTCCAGCAGGTCAACCCCTAACCTGTGCTGGTGCATGGTGTTATTCCACCCCAGGTGCAAGACTCTACACTTGTCCTTGTTAAACTACATTAGGTTCCACATTGCCCAACTCTTCAGCCTGTCCAGAACTCACTGAACGGCAGCACAGCCTTCTGGTGTGTCAGATGCTCCTCCCAGTGTCATATAATCAGCAGACTTGTTGAGGGTACTCTCTGTTCCTTCATCCAGGTCATTGATGAAGATTTTGAACAATTGGACCCTGTACTGACTCCTCGGGAACATCACTAGCGACAGGCCTTCAACTGGACTCTGTGCTGCTGATCACAACCCTTTGAGCTCTACTGTTTAGCCTGAAAGTAGCATAACACAGATGCACCTATCGAGATTGGAAATATCAGAGACTGGTCATGGCTAGAAACTAATGAAGACAAAACTCACCAGTGTTATTAAGCATTACTGCAAGCATGTTTGCAGGTAGGTAGGAGTGTTCCTTACTGATACTCAGTGTTCTGAAAAACTACTAGAGCTGAAAAAGTACTTTGAAACCAGGAACAAAACAAGTGACTGGAAAAATAAACTAGACATCCTGTAACTGATAATTTTCAGCATAAATTTCAGCAGTTGCTATCGTTAGCCTGACTAGCTTCAAAGACTTTTAAGGCTCAGTATGTGATCTATTGAAGGCTTATACTTTAAGCAAATGTGCAATTACATTTCTGAAGAAGGAAATTTTGCTTTAAATGAGACCCACATGAGAAGATTTTTTTCTTTTACATTAATTGTGTATAAGAAAGTATTATAAAGATTACTGGGAAAAGAAAAGAAACTGTAACACAGCTTCCAGAGATAAGAAGAGTCCATACACAGCCAAAATATCTGCAAAGTAGACCACAGCTAATGAACTGTAAAAAACATATTGTGGCAAATAATGCAGTTTTGATGACAGGTACATAGATTTTCCAGTAACGTTTGGATTTAGTATTAGCAGCAGATTTTTCACCATCTTTGAAACAGGGAGAGTTTTTAAGCTCTTTGAACATGGATTCAGGTGGACAATATCTTCTGCATTTGTCTACATATTGAAGTTTGGTGTCAATAAATCATGTAGTCTGGGGTTTGTGTTTGATAATGTATTCAGTGACATACACGTGGTTTGGGGTTTATTAGATGTATGTTCTATAGGCAATTCTAATTAAATATCTACTTTACTGATGTCTGGAGTTACTGAATATCATAGGGCATGCAGTCTATTATGGTACTGTAAAGCTGTCTTCTATCCAGTATTAGTTATGGAGTGAAGGGTTTTATTTTTTAGACTCAGAATTTTTCCACATGTATTTAGTGTGCAGTCTGTATTCGAAGAAGTGTAATAATCTTTTGTTTAAACCGAAGGAAAAAATAAGTAAAGTCTTTCTATTCAGGTGATAAAGTCCTCAGAAGTCAATGTATTGAACACGAGTGCACATTCATAATTACTGTGAAATTACATCATTAAGGAAAACCATCCACTTAAGCACTTGGCTGAATTGTAGCCACCTTGGTCAGAAAGGGAATGCTGACAATATTTGATCTGCAGATTAAAAGTGCAAGAGTCTTTTCTGTATTGCATCAGATAACAACAGTTCTCCACCATTGCTGTGCAGACGGACAAGACTATAAATTAATTCCTGTCTAGACAGAAGAAATAATGGTTTTTATCTAAATTGTCTTGGGCCACTGCTGGGACATTCAATGAAAAGCTCTACTACTAATGAATAAAAAGACAATTTTTTTACAATTAATGAGTCATAGATATTTTAAGCACTGCAGTTTGAGGACAGAAAGCTATTAGATTTAGAGGAAGAATGGATGAAAATAATGAGATCAGAAGGGTGAGCTATTTTGGTACCTGAGAAAGGTTGTTATTCTAATTCAATATTTATCATGCAGTAGCAACTTTAAAATGAGGAATCTAAAGAAAAGATGCTTGCATCTTGGATGCCATCTGGAGAGTTCAACTGAAGAGAATCATACATAAGGAAAGTAACAACCTTAGTAACTGAAAATATGTCTGTAAAACATTTTTTATTCAAAAGAGGGTGGAAAAATAATAATTAAAAAAAAAAGCAACCCAGATGGTAGAATTTGGAAGGGAAGATTAGATGTTAACATATTAATGGCCAGATCCTGCAGTGACTGAAATAAACAGAGCTTTGCTACTGATTTTAATGAGAGTTGAATAACATATGTCATCAAAAGTGGTGAGAGAAGGTTGTAAATATAAAGTCCACATTCTCCGGCTGATGCTGATTCTCTGCTTGATAAATAGAAATTTGACTTCAAGGGGCTAAAAATAACCACTGGCCAATTCCTTTAGTCAGGGAAATATCTCTTTGGAAAAAAGTCAGCAAAAGTAGCTTAATACCTTTGGATTTAAATGAGTTTTATGAGGGTAAGATGTGCCAGAGACAGATACTCATTTGTACTGCTTCAGTCACCAGCATAAACTAGGGCAAGATTGTACTTTGATCCTCCACAAATCTTAATAGTTCAAATCAAGGAGGAAGTTCTAGCTCCCCTGTGTTCAATCTGTTTTTGAACAAGGTTGAATATCTGTCACTAACATATAATTGTTGCTCAACTGCAGAATTTTTCTGGGTTTCATGATTACATGTATCATGCTACAGTCCGCATTTACACAATATCCTCTGGTAGGACATTATGAAGAGCTAGGTCCTTCTAAGGTCTCAAAGGCTTAAGTCTATGTTTAAGCACCTAAACCGGTGTAATTTAACCCACAGAGCATGAGGAAGAGTTTATCTAACATAAGTCCCTTTCTATAAAGCAAACATGTTACTGGAAATGAAGTTGCATTCTTATATTGAATTGGTATATTTTATCTCTAAGTGTCATTGCACTGTGTAAGTGAAGAGTGAAGGACAAAATGTTAGGGAAAATATGATTGCATAACAAAACACTGTCATTATGCCAAAAGGAATATCACTACATACATGTTATTTACTACTTCTTGAATTTAATTAAAAACAAATAACAAGGTGAATTTAAAAGAAATTGGGAATACTGTGTTAATTTACATCAGTGTTTAATTTCCTGAAATACAATAATTAAAGTAAACACTAATTACTAAAACTATTTTTCATTGTTAAAGTACAAAATGCACTTATTTCTCAAGCAGCCTTATGTTTTTACAAGAGCTCTCTCTTGTGGCAATAACTGTTTCTGCATAGTAACCAATTCGAATATTTTCAGGATCTTTTTTAGAAAGAACTTCCAGTTTAAAAAGAACTTCCAGTTTAAGGTAATAGGAAAAGCAACAACCTAACTCTGTCAAGCCACGTGACAGATACTAATATAATTACAAATCATCTAAAAATCTGTATATTCACCAAGGCATGAAGATTATTGAAAATAATTTCCTATATTTTAATCTAATAGGAAGTTTTGAAGTTATAGCCAGCCTGGAAAAGTTAGAGAGTATCAAATATAATCAGAACACTATGCTTCAAAAACAAAGCTAGGATAATCAAAATAAAGATGACATATGGCCATGGGGGTGGCCTGTAGTCACACAGCACTGGAGAACTCTTTAAAAACAATGAGGGAAAATGACAAAGATGTAATTTCTTCTTGTTTTATGTAGTGATATGCCTCTGCTTAAGACTTCATCTTTCTATTACAAAAATATACTTGCAACAGGTGAGAGATGCCTAGAAAGAAGTTTGAGCCAAGCTGTCCAGTCGGTTTGCTGACATTGGTTTTGATAGCAGTCATCCTAAAGCAGATACTCATTAAAGTGAACTGTGCTGAAGACCTCATCCACACCGTCCTCTAATACCATTCATGCCTGACCCAAACCTTCTGCCTGCACTGGGGTGACAACTATCTCATTCCCATAAAAAAAGCTTTCTGGGAATCACTTACTGGCCTGGGTGTCTGGACTCTCTCCTTTTCATAGCTGAAACAGAGAGATTTTCAAGATTAGAGTATGCTCATCAGGAGAGAGTACAGTTTTGGGAAATGGAGTCATAAAGGATCTGTGATTGCTATCAAGGATTAAATATCTCATCTTTAATGCAGAACTTGGATATATGAATAATGAGAACTAAAGCTCTTGTATAGGGCAAAGAGAGAAGTCTGGAATGTAGTACTAATGGGATTTAGACTCACCAATGTACAGCAAGTAGATTGACTATTCTTTACAAACCTCCTGTCATCAAATGATGATGAAATCTCTTCAGACAAGCTACAGGTTTTTTGTTTGACATGGCTTTTCTCTTTCACAGAGCTGTATGCAGATATGTAGTTGCACAAAAAATAAACAAAAAAGTATAAATCCAGCTCTCTCTCTCTCTCATCCCTAGCTCACAGATATGTTGAGAGGCTTCACTGACTCATTTATTATAGTTTTAGAAATATTTTAAGATCCTCAGATGGAAACTACTATATTCAAACAATTTATGAGAGTTATCTGAAGAAATTAAAAAACATCAGCAAATCCTTTGATCATTTTAATGTGCTTATAATTTTCCATATAGATAATACAGGTTTTCATAAAAAGGGCAATGACTGACACTAAAAAGCTGTTCTTTCAGATCAGTCAAACTCTTTTTAAAGTACATCAATCTGGAGTTCAGATATCACTAGAAGAACATGATAAATGAAAACCTTCAATCTCAGAAGCTAAAGCTATGTCAATAGTAGCAAATTAAACAGAACTTCCTGAGCACAGAGTTAAATGAATGACCTGTGTCTATTAGAAAATGCTTTTAGCGCAGAGGGTGGCTGCATGCAAACTGATGACTGACATTTAGACACAGTAGCTGAAATGCTCACTTCCTAAAACATAGCCATGAATTAGTTAAGAACTTGTTAGTTGGCCCAGGTCAAATTTATTCCAGAGAATGGTCTGAAAGCTAAAAAAAATAAATAAATAAATAAACCAGACAATTGCATTTCAGTCCTGAGAGCATTGCCTTGCTTGATTCTGTTCAAATTACTAATGTAGATGCAGTCTGCAAAGTGATGGTGCATGGAATAGAAGTAAAAGCTGAGGTCAGTGGAAAGCTGAATGAATTTCTGGTGTGATTTAAATATTGTAATTAACTATTAAACATTGTAACTAACCGTTCTGTGACCCCTTTTTCTTTTCCTCCAGTGAAACCCAGTCACTTCCAGAGTATTATTCATTTGCTCAAACACTAATGTTTATTTTAGAATCATAGCATCACTAAGGCTGGAAAAGAACTTTAAAGTCATTGAGTCCCACTGTAACCCAACTACCATGACTACTGTCCAAGTTTGAAGAGCAGACAGAAGTGATTTGACTCCCAAAGGAAGTAAAATAAAGATGCTCTCATTGAATTGGAGAAAAATACAGACATTTTATTGAGAAATATACAGGAAAAATACAGAATACATGAATCCTTAACACCTAATACATATAGAAGATACAAGAAAACTCCCCAAAAACCTTCCCCCAGCTGGACTAAACTACAAACCCTAGTTGCTCCTTTTGTCCCCACCTAGGGTTTAACATACACCCCAGGGCTCTTTCTGACACACCACCCCCCCACCCCCCATTTCTAGGCTGGATTCAGTCTGGACAGGCCTGAAACTGCCTTCCCTTAGTCCCTGGCTTTAGACCTAAATAGGCCAGGATTGCACAATAAAAATCAGTTTCAAGGCCACAGATCAATCTGGAAACATCCTCCCTCCACACCAGATAAGGTAGCTCACTGCATCCAGGGAGAGGAAAGGGAAGAGAAGGAAAGACAGTAACTTTGCAGCCAAATTTATAGAGATAGTATTATTATGGGATTGAATAACAAAGTTAGAATTTTCCAGTCCATCCCCTGGACCTTTCTAATCCTCATTGGAGAACTCAATTCTATTTTGTTTTTTTTTTAACATACCCCTCAAACCATGACAAACACTAAACCATGTCCTGAAGCTGCACGTCTACACACTTCTTGAACACCTCCAGGGATGGCAAATCCACCACCTCCCTGGGCAGCCTGTTCTAAAGTCTCATCACTCTCTCTTTCTCATCCTATCACTAATTACTTGGGAGAACAGGCCAACACTAGTCTAACCAGTCTAACTGCAACCTCCTTTCGGGTAGCTGTAGAGAACAATAAGATCTCCCTTTAGTCTTTTCTTCTCAAGAAGAAGGATGAGATGATTCATATTCAGTGATACCTATTATTTTTCTGTTATGATGAAAAATATTGGTAGACACCATATCATATTAGTTCAGATACCTTGAATGTTAAAGCTTTTTCTATATTTATGCTTCTCTCGCCAGGATTACTTATTCCAAGAAATGCTGAAACTATCTACATGACTAGAAGCATGTGGGTAATCTTGTATAATCTTCCAAGTCTTCCAAGAAAGTAAGAAGCTGTGGTAGAAGCACAGGCAATAAGCATTGTTGAAGAGTACTCAGTGTCTTCAGCTTCCTCAGTGCATACAGAGACTGAAATGAAGTTTGCAGTAACAATCCCTGAAATTGCAGAAATGCAGTAAATACAGAAATTATATACCCATAGTATAATTTAAAATAAACCAACTTCTACTTCCATTCAAAGCTATTTTATGAGATCAGTCACTCTATATTTTTCTTTGTACTTTCCAAAACAAATGTAAAAAGAAATGTCATTTCCATAGTTTTTGAATACTGATCATGACACCAGTATCAATAAATTTTTTGACACTGTTTTGCAAATGAAACAACATTTCCTCATCATGCTGGGCACATGGCAGATCACTCCTACAATCCATATGCACCACTGAAGATTTAACATCGTTATTTATATATAAACTTTTACAAAGTCTATTTCATAAAATTATGCCTCCTATTACATATTCATGGGGCATGATTCAGCAAAATATTTTGGTATTTCAGCCTGCACAAGTAATTCGAAGAGTCTCCAACCCCCCTCCTCACATTACCTATTACGGCACTATAGGCACTTTGATGTTTTTTCCTAACAAAGTGCTTTCAGCCCCCAACAAATAAGATGTTCTATAAACATCTTTTATTATCTATCTTCTCTACAGATTAGGAGGTGAAGAGTTCAAAAACAACTTGTGACGAAACCAGTATGTCTTGTGACAAAAAATACTACATTCCAGCAATTGGTGAAAAATGTGAAAGAAACACAAGGTCTTCATGAAAACAAAGAAAAAGAAAAACAAACAAAACCACAAACAAATAAAAACAACAACACAGAATGCTGCTCAGTCTTTGCTGTGAAATGTGAACCTAAGGTGACAATCAAAAGACCTGTGATTACTGAATTTATGAGCCATAACATACACATCTTTGCTTTTAATTTTAATATTATTCAAATTGCCACTATACATCTAGGAATACAAATGATTCTTTCTCAACAGCCTTGCAAATAGTGTTTGCTTCTTCAAGAATATTAATAAAAACTTTTACTTTGTTTAAATATGACCTTGTGGTTCTACAACAGGTTTTCGGTCACTATCTGTTTTGGATGGAGTGATTCACTTCACTCATAAGATGAAAGTATCAATATATTTATTGATATAAAATAGTGATTTAACAAAGTTTGATAATAAATGCAACTGTGGTTTAACAAGATTTGATGGCAATGTACACTTGATTATTTACCACATAGTGGACAGTGTGTCAGAAGCATAAAACATTGGAAAAGCACAAATGGGTATTGCTGGCAAACACATGGTGATCACAGCAGACAGAGGCTTCATGAAGATCCAGTAGTCTATGTTACTACAGCACTGGGGAGAAATGTATAGTGGGGTGGGGACTGTGCAGCTCCATTCTTACACTTATCACCTGCGAAACTGCTGACAAGATGACAAGACTAGGAAGCATTGATGCAACTGATAACAAAAGGATAACCTGACCACAGTCCCACCTCTCAACTCTTCACAGTAGTACCTAATGAGATATAAATATTATCCTGGTTTCATGAATAAGAGAGGGATGAGAATTAAACACCAAACAACAGAGACAGAAAAATGAGTTTGTCCTCTGTGTTCTAACCCACCTCAAGAAAAAAGGATACCTTTTGTAAGACTCTCTATGCCAAGTGCTTCACCTAGGAAATCAAATTTGTAATTGCAAGCATAAAGTTTGCAATATAGAGTATAGAGATATTCTTCAGTTTAGTGTATCAGTCACTGGCAATCCTTTTATATTTTGAACTGTCTTCCTCAAGATATGAAAAATAAATAATTAAAGCTGATTAACCATAACTGCCATCAACTAATAACTCTAGTTTGCCATCCATCTGCAACTTTATTGTACAATTCTACACAAAAAAATATATCAGAATGTTTCTGAGTAATAGGGAAAATATTTTTTTAAAAAGAAGTTACCTGTAGAACTATAGATCTACTAAAAAAAAAAAAAAAAGACGACCTATTCCAACACCAGTTGTCATGGTCAAGATTTTTTTCCATGTTCAAACCCATTTCTCTTGAACAACTTTTCTCCATTGCTTCTTGTTCAGTCACTGCTCATCCCTGTGAAAAGAGACCCTCAATTTTCTCTGTAACTACCTGTTAAACATTGAAAGTCTGTCGTTAGATATCGTTAGCCCAAATCCTTCAACTTGTCTTCAAATGTCAAGTTTTTCAAACATCTAGTCACCATGGTGACACTGCTAGTGGACCATCTTAATTTTTTGATATCTCCCTTGAACTGTGTGAGACCAGAACTAGGTGCAGTATTCCAAGCACGGCTTTACAAGTATGTAACTTGGTTTACTGGATATATGTAAGGCTGCTCTTGCCTCCTGTTATTTCCAAGATCCTTGCACACCAAAGTATGTGTAAGGATAGTACTACCATGGACGATATTTCCATGCATATACATGCAAAGGAATGTGGGACTAGACTTCTTTTTTATGATATTTCTATCACACTGAAAACAAAGATGACACAAAGAGGAAGCAGAGGTGGGCTGTAGTATTTGCTTAAGAAGCCCAGGTGGTACTTCTGTGACTCAGCAATAAAAAGGGCAGTTTGATCAAGGTCCTTTGGCTGGTCCAAGTTTCTTATCTGGAGAAGAAACTATGCCTTGCTTCATGTCAGCTTGCATGATAGTTGTGCGATAAGTCTTTGCATGCTAGAGGGATTGAGGAGAACACCACTTGTGCTCCTGAGCCCTCAAGTAATCTCCCCAAAACCCTGAAGTCCTTTTAAAGTGCTTTTGTACTCTTATGCATTGCCTCATCGCTCCCAATCTGCATAACCCGCAGGGGACAATAGTCTGATGGCCACACCAGATCAGGAAGCCTCTTAGAAATGTCCCTAACCCATGCCCCAGACAGGCAGCAGAACTCCCTGAGATAGATCTGGCCTGCAAATTGGGCCCTCAGTTCCCCTGAGAAGGGAATTTCCTACTACTACCACCTGTCTTTTTTTCTTGTTTTCACTATTCATAAGTTGTGGTACTGGCTGACAAATCTTGAGTGGCTGTATGCATGAACAATCATCTCCATCCTTGTTTGTCTGACCCTCTGTTTCAAGAGCCCCATACCTGTAGCATGTGGGCAACTGGGAAGACTGGGGCTATTGGAAGGGGACTTGCCTGCCTCTCCTGCCTCACCAGAGCAGGACCTGCCTCCCTTCCTTCCCATCTCTTTAGTTTCTTTCTATTTCCTGTTGACAAGAAGGCAGGGGATCCCCTGCTTCTTGTGCCACCTACACTTGCTGACCCTCTGTAGTGAAGGCATCACATGCCCAGAATTATGCCCCCAGATACCAGCTAACTTGTCCCAACATGTTCTGGGAAGTTCCCCCCTTCCACCCTCCTTTCAGAAGAGGAGGAACAGGCGCCAGCCTGTCTCCTAAGGGAATAAACAACTGCAGGCACCCCATCTCAATGGGATGCCTATGCTCTGTCCATCTAAGGGCATAATTCTATCTTCACCTTTTCTATAGGTGGAAGCAGGTTGTTGGCAAGTGTGCCCATTGGCTAAATCCAGCCTCTAATGCCTATAAGTATCACTCCATTTGTCTGCCACGTTGCTCTCTCCTTTTGCTTTCACTCGTTATGTGACTCACGATGTGTCCGCTGTTAAGCCTCCGCACATGCAAGCATACTGGAAGCCTCTGCGAACAATGGAGCCAGCCCATCAAGTTCACCTCGAGGAACCTGCAAAGGATGATCCCATCGCTGAAGGTGCCTTAGACCCAGTCAAAAGGGACTGAGGGAAGCCCCCAAAGAGGGTAAGCTGTAACCCAAAGGGGGAAGGACTAGCCCATGCCTGGTGGTCCACATTTGCTGAGAGCTAATTCAGTAGCCACAAGCAGCCACAAGCAGAAACGCATCTTGCGTAGCCCGCCACCGTCCACGGGAGTGAAAGGGAGCCACCCCCTGTAGCCACTCCGCAGCCTGTATCAGGGCGAAACACCCGGGAATTCCCCGAGGGGAAAGAGAGAGCAAAAGATTAGCCTCTCCATTGAAGTCAAGGCAATGGCTGTACCATTATAATTTAAATGGAAGCAGTCGCCTAGAGAAGTGGCAGTCAGCTCACCTCGAGCCGAGCCGGGGGAGGGGAAGCATCGCGTTACCGCACCCCCACCGAAAACCACCTATGAGAATCGCCTTCTATTGTGAGGGCCGACCACCGAAAAGACCTACTCCTCCTGAGCTGATCCTCCGGTCAGGGAGCCAGCCCCTTCCCCGCAGACTGCGGGAGAGGAAAGACAACCTTGCCCTCCCCCCAGAGCCGGGAGGGAGAAAGAAAGCGCCGCCCGAATGGGGCCAACCTCGGGCAGAAGCAGATACCCAGCGAGCCCGCGTGATCCGGCAATTTGTCTCGCTGCATGTATCTTTCCCGTGTATAACATCTAGTAACGTTTTATTCAAAGCGCCCGCGCACAGCCGCGTGATATTTCCACCTTAACCTGCCTCGTGGCAACATTATAAATATCTCTATACCTAGCTAGCTAGCAGCCTTGTCGAGTCTCCATCTAGTGGACAAACAGCAGAACTGCACCCTTTTGTTCCCTTAATTAGAAATTGACTGTAAATATTATAATTGGGTATGATTGTAAATACTAAATCAGTTATGGTCTATAGTATTACAACTGTGCATCCGAATTAATATATATAAAGTAATTAATTGAATATTAATAATAACATCAAACAATAATTTTCATAACTCATATTTTCATAATTCATAATTAATAATCACCATACTCCATCCCTATTCCCCCTCTCCATGACAACCATTTAGGGGATATATCTCACAGTCATGTACTATATATAATCTATATACAAAATAGTGATTGATCTGTTATTAACAATTTTAATAAGTAATGAAAATTAATTTTCATAATTCAAATTTCATATTTCACAATTAATAACCTCTTCATCACACTGATTTAAGACCTTCAAAACACATCTTTAGTAGCCAAATATATTTTTTCTTTTAATAATTACTACTTTAAACCAGGAATATCACCTTTCTAAATTTAACACATCAAACTTTAACACATGGTGCTTCAAACCAATCTCCTTTATTATTATGAAAATAAGTTATAGAATCCCTAGCATCCTGTGATCCTGTGATTTTGTAATCTGGCAAAAAGGGAAGATTTGTGAGTCTTGAATTTCTGTGAATAAAAATTCAGGAAACATTTAATTTTTTATTATAATTTTTTTTCTCAGGGTTTGAGCAGTAGGTTCTTTCAGGGCTAAATAACAGACTAGTTCCTATGAATTTTTTGAAAACTTTGCAAAATCAAACTATCTTTGAGAAGGTATTTCTTATTGCTACAAAGGTGAAGAAAAATCGTAACAAGTTAAGCTGTTAAAACCCATTATATATTTCTTCCTTGTTACATAGCTGGGAAAAAAAGGCTTTCATGAACTCTTAAGTTTTTAATAACCAATATCTTAAAAGACAAAACATCAGAAGTCAAACCAGCTGATATGTATATATTCCAATAAAAATGTAGATTCCCTTATTTTGTATCCTATCCTCCTCTCACATTGTCCTGCCAGCATTTTCCCACTAATATTCAATAGGTGTTTTTTCCTGTTTTGTTGTTGGTGGTGGTGGTGGTGGTTGGTTGGATTTTTCTTTTTTTTCCTTTTTTTTTTTCTTTCTTAGCCATTATGCTCTTGAGATCACATTAACTTTGAAACACCCAGCCATCTTATAACTTTTCTGTTCATTGAATGTTTCATGGTGATATTATCATCTGTCGTCCTCTAATATGGAAAAACTAATAGTGTTTTAAATGTGTAGGAAGCAAACAAGGCTTCTATGCTTCTTTAATAGTGGAGGTGGTACTAATTTTGAGTGCCAAACAAAGCGTAAGAGCAATAAAAAAACAAACAAAAAAAAGAAATAAGTCTTGGAAAGAATCAAAGTAGAAAGAAACTCATCAGTCATAAATGGAAGCTCAGAAAGAAAATATATTTTAGAGTAAGAAACAACACAAAAGCAAACACAGAAGATGTTCCAAAACACGCAAAATTAAATGATAGCTGCAAGAGTTTACTTTGAGGTTATCATTTTGAAATCATGCAACTGGACTGGATTTATAGAATAGAATAGAACAGAGAGGAATAGAATACAATTTCAGTCAGATAGGACATACAAGAATAATCTAGACCAATTGCCTGACAGTTTAAGGGCTGACCAACAGTTAAGGCATGTTAGTAATGGCAATGTCCAAATGTGTCCTAAATGTGTGCAGGCTTAGGGCATTAATCACCTCTCTAGGAAGCCTGTTCCAGAGTTTGACCATCCTCCTCATAAAAAGTGCTTCCTAATGTCCAGTCTAAACCTTTCCTGGCAGAGTTTTGAAGGAACAGTATACCAGCAAGTAGCAGTACTGTTTTCTCTGAGTGTTTGGTTAAATATCCACCAGATGTCAGTACATGCTTGCAGAATCATGTGAGTTTGGACATTCCTAACACACATCTGATTCCTAACACACATCTGATTCTTCTGATATATGCAGAAGTGAAAGCTGCTTATTGCTTAATCACATTGATGATGTTGTCAGAAAGTGCAAAATAGCTTCCTAAATGACGAGGGGGGCGGGGAAGGTAGATTTTTTTAATTCTGTATTTTTCTGTATCTAGGACTTATTTGGCTACTAGCTGCTTACAAGTGCTCTGTGATTTTGTTTGTAAAAACAGAAAACTGTATTGTAGATACTGTACCTATTCAGCTTCTTAAATATGAGAGATGAGATAAAAATGAGAGCTCTATTCTTCATCAGTCCTATTAAATAAGGCCAAAGAATAATTTTATTGATGCCTTCAAATATATCTAACAAGTTGTTGCAGTGTAGAGTGAGCCAGACCATTCTCAGACAATCACAGGTATAGGATGTAGGGCAATGGATTCCAGTTGCAATAATGAAAATTCCAATATGACACCTGGAAAAACAAACAAACAAAAAAAAAATTAACAACAACACAATCCACAAATGAAAGTAATCAGACACTAGAATCGATGACCCAAGGGTTTGTGGAATCTGTCTTCAAAGATATTAAGAAGTCACCTGAAGGAAATCATGAGCAACCTCATCAAACTTTGAAGTTAGATCCAACTTGAAAGTTGATCTAGCAGGGTTTGGACCAGATGACCTCCACACTCTCCAAAATAAAATATTCTCTGGTTTTTTTCAGTAACATTTCAGAAACAGGATACCTTAAGACATGTAAAATGTCATTAAGCTCTAATCCGCTGGCAGGTTTTTTTTAAACATAGTTTATGAAAAATAACAAATAAGCTATCACACTCAGGTATTTACTTTCAGGCAGTTGGCAGCTGCACTGAGATGCCCTCAGTGATTTTCTCTATTTCTATGTATAAGATTTCCCCACATACAAAAATCAGTATCATGTAAGCTTTTCTCAGTGACAGTTTAGCTTTTGAAGTGTCATGATTTAGTTTTGTTTCATTCTAAAGCTGACAGCTTTATTTTATTTCCTAGCACAGTATTAAATAGGCCAGATAAGTCCAGTGATTTTTAACTGCAACTTCCATTAGGAAGTTGTTTTGAGACCCATTTAGGCTTGTTTGTGAGAGTTAAGGGTATATACTGAAACATGAAAAAAATGTAAAAGCTTAAAGTTGCTATCTATCTTAAATAATTTCACTGAATGTAAAGAGAACAATTTAAAAAATGTAATAAGATTTTAAGGAGAATGACTCCATGGATACTTAACAGTGATCAAACACATTTTGCTCAACAGCATTCCTATTGCTTTTGGTTTGCCTTTTATTTGTTTTCCTGAATTATTGCTTTACACTATTCTTAAAAGGCTGCTATTTTTTCCTTTATCCATAAGATTAATCGATGCCTCATGTGATGTAAAACAAGATGAAGGCTTTCAGATACACAACACTTAACTGAACTGTAAGAGAAACCTCAATTATTTTTGTTCAGAAAGGAATGTTAATTGTTTTTATATGTAATTTCTAAAATGCTAACATAATTCATTTGATTCATAGAAGGGGCATACTTTTTTTTTTCTTATGGTGACCTCTGGAGGCACAAAACACTCTCCACAGAGGCCCTGAACAGTTGCAGTATTGCCCATTAATGATTTTCTCCACAGAGGCCAAAAGCTGCTCAGCCTAGCAGTCAAAATGCTTAATACTGGCTGGATCAGAGTGTGTTGTACTCCAAGGACGTATTGATTCAGAGTCTAACAGCTTTTGTTTTCAAGCCTTAGGTAAAAATTAGAGGCATTAGGATAGTGTCCTGACAAAACCAGAGCCTACTTCCCCACAGGGATGGGTCCCTGCTGGTGTGATATGAGATGACAACCATTTTATCCCATTTACTGTATTTTCCTTCCTGGGATTCCAGCTAGGACCAGATTGATGAGTTTTCAGTAGTAAGAAGAAGCTGGCTTTGGCTTTCATGTTTTCTGACTTTTTTTGTGTAAGAGTGTTTTGGTTAGTTGCTTGGTTATGGGGGTTTTGTTGGGTTTTTTTGGTTGGTTGGTTTGGTTTGATTTGGCTTTTTTTGTTACTTGTTGGCTGCAGGTCCTTTGATTGCTTTTGTTTTATTTTATTTTTTTTCCTTTTAAACTACTCTACAGTTCTTAATGTTTTCAGCAACAGGATAATTGAAATTCCAGCCATTTCATCATCTCTACTTATCTGTATAAACGATTTCTTGTCTACTTTCTTATTTTACCCTGGAGATTCAAGAGTTTTGTTTAAAATGCATCTACAAAATCTCCCTATCTTTTACTTCTATCAAGTTTGCCTTTACAGTTTCCAAAACCATTCTGCCACATAATGTGCCTGTTATTTCCTTTTTATTATTTTGTAAATATAACCACATCTACAATACATTTATTTTCTATTAAAAAAAAAAAAGTGAATTTTACTTTTGCAACGACAATTCTCTAAACTGTGAAGGACAACCGAAAACCCAGGATATAAACACAAATTCTAGACAACCATTTAATTATGTTCTAAAATATATTTGTCATTACTTTAATGTGAAGAACTCGGGAGTTCAGCCAGTGCTTCCGAACAGTGAGTCATATAGTTTTGCAATAATCATGCTTAGTTCTTTTGCACTTTTTACTCCAAGTTTCAGATACATTTTTCTAAAAGCTTTTTTATTCCTTCTAGTCAATGCTCTGCAGTGTAAAGAATCTTGTCTTATGTTTTGATTGATGTCTCCCTGAGCTTTGAAGCCTTGTGTTCTCAATGCAGCACTGAAAAATATTTTACACACAGAGAACATTGAAATTCATTGGAAATAATAAATGTTTTCAAATGTTTCAAAGTCTGTGCTATGGAATGGATCAAAGCTCCATTTCATTCAGTTCCTTTTTTGTCAATTAAGGATCTAACCCATAATCAGTGACTGCCATTTTTTACTGCTTTCAGCTCCTTGGCTGTACAGTAATCCTCTATCAACAATGATTTTTCCACTGTAAGTCTCTTTCTGTCCCATGGACTCCCTTAACAATCTTTAAAGGCTGAGCTGATATTACTTGCTTGTAATCAATATGTTCTTTGACTAAGTGTGTTTAAACAAGACACTGTACTGAGGGCTGCAAAGGAAAAATATTCAATATATTTATGAGGTTTATTTTGAACACCCAAAATACATGAAGATTTCCTCTTTCTCTGCCAGCACCCAAACAACTGCTGCCTAACACAAGTACCTAATTTTCTCAAGATATCTCAAAGCAGTTACCCAATCAGATCAGTACCATTGTCCCTATTTTATAGATTGGGAAAACAAGTATATAAAGCAGACTTACTTTTTGTGCTAAGTCATAGTGTAGCTTGCAGTCAAAAGCAAGTCATTTACTGAATAATGACAAAACACCTACACATATATTTACCTTTATCATTCAAAAAAATGCAGGCAACGTAAATGACCAGAGTACATAGTAATATACATAGAATAACTATACATGGACAAAACCAGCAGACAGGCTCAAGCCTTGTATGATGTTCAAGTTTTATCAATTTAAATCTTGTTTTCTACCCATACTAGGAGATTGTGATGGTTTGAAACTCTTTTTAATTTTTCCTTGCAAAGTTCAAAACAGAGAAAGTGAAAGAGTGTAAATAAGTCACTATTGGGTGTAAGAAAGCAAAATACTGATTGTTCTAAACACGTCCATAGGATAGATAGAAATGTTTAAGAACTATTACCCAAAACAAAGTGGGGCACTCTGCACATTCTGGGTTCTGCAGACCCTGCGCAGACTCCCTCTGCTCCTGCCAATCCTGTGCAGACTCCCTCTGCTCCTGCTAAGCCCCAAAAAATTCCTCTACTCCTTCCAACTCTGCTCC
>VXBD01007781.1:0-21931 GCA_013399975.1 Indicator maculatus
CCCTGACACCACCATGCCAGTACCAGACCCTTACACCACCATGCCACCCCCAGACTCTGACACCACCATGCCAGTACCAGACCCTGATACCACCATGCCACCCCCAGACCCTGATACCACCATGCCAGCACCAGACCCTGATACCACCATGCCACCCCCAGACCCTGACACCACCATGCCAGCACCAGACCCTGATACCACCATGCCAGCACCAGACCCTGACACCACCATGCCACCCCCAGACCCTGACACCAGCATGCCAGCACCAGACCCTGATTTGCTTCCATTCTCCATCTGAATGCTGGGAACAGCAACCCAGATAACAAACCTTGAGCAGAAGGTGGTGAGATGCTTCAGTGTGGCAGTGACTGAAGCCTACGTTTGGATTCCCAGTGGAATATCAGGGGGGCCATGATTATCCCTGGGATTTTCCCCTGCACTGCCAAGAAGTATTCAAGACTTCTCTCGCAAGGCTCCCTTTCACAGGGTCCCTTCTGTCCCACACTGCAGGTGGCACGTGGCATGTAATACATCCTTGGTTTGTTTCCAAGCTCCACTCCTCTCCTTAGCTTGTGTTGGAGGCTGCTGGGATGTGGGCTGGCTACACATGCCATGCACAGACTCCCTGGAAAACGCTCCAGTGAGCAAACAGTCATTAAAAAACAGCAAATGTGGCTCCTAAGAGGCTGTGTAAAGGTGCTGGTGAGCTGACAGCCTGTGCACACAGCCAGAGCAAATGATCTGGAGCACAGCAGTGAGAGATGGAGAAATCTCTCAAGTCCCAGTTGATGCCTGTCTCAGGGGTGATGCTGAGCTGCTCGCTAGGGCAGATCCTTCTTAGAATCACAGAATCAAAGAACTCTTGAGGTTAGAAGAGACCTTTGAGGTCATCAAGTCCAATCGCTCACCCAGAGCACACAATCCACCACTGCTGCTAAACCTCTGCCACTAAACCACAGCCCTCAGCACCACATCCATGAAGCTTTTGCACACCTCCAGGGATGGTGACCCCTCTGGGCAGCCTGGGACAGTGCCTGAGAATCCTTTCTGGGAAGAAATTTTTCCTAATAGCCAACCTGAACCTCCCCTGGCACCACTTGAGGCTGTTTCTTTTTGTCCTCTCACTTACTGCATGTGAGAAGGGACTGACCCCCACCTCACTCCAACCTCCTTTCAGGTAGTGATGAGCATTTTCTGCAGCATTTTCACCAGCATGAACTTTTCACTGCTGACCAGAAGAGGCAATTTCAATGTCCAAGGGTGCTCCAGCACAGCTACCTCCACCCATTCAAATGGCTTTATTGTACCTTGCACTATGGGTTTGATTTTTAGTCTCCTTGCTGGCTGCACTTGTTAAGTAGAGCATCCCTCCTTTTGCAGCAGGACCAGCTGAGATCTAGCTGGCTTTCCAAAGCACAAGTTGTACCCTGGGCTCTCACAGCAAGGAATAAAGCAAAACAGACTCCATTAGTCATTTTCATTAGGAGTTCTCTCACCTCAGGGTGAGCCCTCTGGAGATGAGCTGTGGCTCACCAACGGCATAGAATCATAGAACCATTTAGGCTGGAAAAGATCCTTAAGATCATGGAGTCCAAACATGGACCCAACACTCCCAAGTTCACCACTAAACCATATCCCACAGCACCACATTAAATCCCTCCAGGGACCTCAACTCCACCACTGCCTGGGCAGCCTGTCCCAGGGCTTGACAACCCAGTGTTCAACCTACCCTTCCCCTAGCACCGCTCCTGCCCTGTTGTTTGGTATCTGCAAGGAGAGACAAACCCCCACCTTCCTTTCAGGGTGTTGTAGAGAGCCAGAAGGGTCTCCCCTCAGCCTCTTCTTCTCCAGGCTGAACAACCCCAGTTCCCCACTCCTCACAGGGCTTGTTCTGCAGCCCCTTTACAAGCTTGTTGCCCTTCTCTGCACCCAGCACCTCCATGTCTTTCTTGGGGTGATCAAGTGGAGCAGTGAGCACCCAAAGGGTGTCAGGAGTAGTAAGTAGCTCTGACTGCTGACCAAAGTGGGGTTAGCAGGGTCGTTGCTGTCCTTCCTTTCAGTGCAGCTTTCAGGCACTCAGATTAGGGTTCAAAAGAAGCTCAGAGCTTTCAGGGACAACACTAAAACCAAGAAGAAAGGAGGTTGAACTGCATGAACCTGAACAGGACCTGCAAGGGGCCTACAAGAAAGCTGGGGAGGGACATTTCACAAGGGCTTGTAGTGATAGGGTAAGTGGCAATGGCTTTGACATGGAAGAGGGGAGATGTAGCTGGAGATTAGAAACAGGTTCTTGGCAGTGAGGGTGCTGAGACACTGGAGCAGGTTAATCAGGGAGGCTGTGGATGCCCTCTCCCTGCAGGTTGGATGAGACCTTGAGCAACCTGGGCTGGTGAGAGGTGTCTCTGCCCATAGCAGAGGGTTGGAACTGGATGATCTTTAAGGTCCCTTCCAACCCATTCTATTCTCTGAGTCTATGATTCTGTGGTTCAGCATAGAGCTGGAATGCCAGTCTGAGGTTTGTTAAACAATAGCCCCTAGGCCAACAGAAAATAAGTCATAATTAGCCCACATCTGTACCTTGTTTTGCCCTGGTGTACTCCTGCTTGATGCCAGACCTCTGCCTGGCTCCCTGCATCCCTTCAGCTTTCAAGGGAGCTGATTTGCAACTCCAGCCACCAGCAGAACCCTGCCAGGCGTGTTTGGCAGGCTCCAGGTTTGCCTGTGAATGTTTCCATGCAGCTCTAATTAACAGCAACAACAATCACTTCTTCAGCCCTGGGAGGGAAACCCCCGTGGGCAGAGGGAAGCTTCCTCTAACTGCTGTCACAGCCTCATCTCTCTCTAGGAAAGCTGAGGGCAAACTTCCAAATGCCTCTCCTCTCCTGCAGTACATCGCTGGGCACACGGCAGCCCTGCAGGGAAGCCCTTGCTTTGTAATGCAGAGAGCATTTGCTCTGCCTTAGTTAGGGGATAATAGACCAGGTGCTCTGTTTCATGAGACAATCATCAGAGCTCCTGGGTGGGTGAAATCAAGACCAGCTCACTCGTTTCTGCAGAAGGAGTGTGTTATCGTCTCACTCAATGAGGATTGTGTTTCTCTCCCTGGTGTATTACCAGCACTGGAAAGCTATTGGGCAGAGTCCCCCTGGTCCATGCTTTCCCCTCTCCCATGCTGCCTCCTTAAATCAGAAGCAACATTCTATTATTTTAAAGCAACAGAGGGGACAGGCCACCTCTCTGATCCATTTTTGTACAGCTAATACAACTGGGGTCTAGGGGCTCCCAGGTGCTGCATCAATACAGATGATGAACAAACATCCCATCCACAGCTAGTGCCTTGCCTTCACTCAGAATGACCATTAGCAAAACCCTCAGGAGGTTCTTTACCATCCCTTGAAGGTAAAAATATTGAATAACACTCAGGGGTGTCCTCAGCATTAGCATCTATGTCTGAGAGATAGTGCAGCTTGCTCTAGTTGATGTCCTTGCTTACTGCAGGGGGTTGGATTAGACAACTTTTACAGGTCCCTTCCAACCCAGTGATGATTCTATAATGCTGTGATTCTATAATTGTATGATTCTATGATTCTGTGATTCTATGATTCTATGATTCTATGATACTTTGATTCTATGGTTCTGTGATTCTGATTCTGTGATTCTATGATTCTATGATTTTATGTTTCTGTGATTCTGTGATTTTATTATTCTAAGATTCTGTGATTCTATGATTCTATGGTTCTAGGATTCTTTGGTTCTATTATTCTATGATTCTATGGTTCTANCATTAAATCCCTCCAGGGACCTCAACTCCACCACTGCCTGGGCAGCCTGTCCCAGGGCTTGACAACCCAGTGTTCAACCTACCCTTCCCCTAGCACCGCTCCTGCCCTGTTGTTTGGTATCTGCAAGGAGAGACAAACCCCCACCTTCCTTTCAGGGTGTTGTAGAGAGCCAGAAGGGTCTCCCCTCAGCCTCTTCTTCTCCAGGCTGAACAACCCCAGTTCCCCACTCCTCACAGGGCTTGTTCTGCAGCCCCTTTACAAGCTTGTTGCCCTTCTCTGCACCCAGCACCTCCATGTCTTTCTTGGGGTGATCAAGTGGAGCAGTGAGCACCCAAAGGGTGTCAGGAGTAGTAAGTAGCTCTGACTGCTGACCAAAGTGGGGTTAGCAGGGTCGTTGCTGTCCTTCCTTTCAGTGCAGCTTTCAGGCACTCAGATTAGGGTTCAAAAGAAGCTCAGAGCTTTCAGGGACAACACTAAAACCAAGAAGAAAGGAGGTTGAACTGCATGAACCTGAACAGGACCTGCAAGGGGCCTACAAGAAAGCTGGGGAGGGACATTTCACAAGGGCTTGTAGTGATAGGGTAAGTGGCAATGGCTTTGACATGGAAGAGGGGAGATGTAGCTGGAGATTAGAAACAGGTTCTTGGCAGTGAGGGTGCTGAGACACTGGAGCAGGTTAATCAGGGAGGCTGTGGATGCCCTCTCCCTGCAGGTTGGATGAGACCTTGAGCAACCTGGGCTGGTGAGAGGTGTCTCTGCCCATAGCAGAGGGTTGGAACTGGATGATCTTTAAGGTCCCTTCCAACCCATTCTATTCTCTGAGTCTATGATTCTGTGGTTCAGCATAGAGCTGGAATGCCAGTCTGAGGTTTGTTAAACAATAGCCCCTAGGCCAACAGAAAATAAGTCATAATTAGCCCACATCTGTACCTTGTTTTGCCCTGGTGTACTCCTGCTTGATGCCAGACCTCTGCCTGGCTCCCTGCATCCCTTCAGCTTTCAAGGGAGCTGATTTGCAACTCCAGCCACCAGCAGAACCCTGCCAGGCGTGTTTGGCAGGCTCCAGGTTTGCCTGTGAATGTTTCCATGCAGCTCTAATTAACAGCAACAACAATCACTTCTTCAGCCCTGGGAGGGAAACCCCCGTGGGCAGAGGGAAGCTTCCTCTAACTGCTGTCACAGCCTCATCTCTCTCTAGGAAAGCTGAGGGCAAACTTCCAAATGCCTCTCCTCTCCTGCAGTACATCGCTGGGCACACGGCAGCCCTGCAGGGAAGCCCTTGCTTTGTAATGCAGAGAGCATTTGCTCTGCCTTAGTTAGGGGATAATAGACCAGGTGCTCTGTTTCATGAGACAATCATCAGAGCTCCTGGGTGGGTGAAATCAAGACCAGCTCACTCGTTTCTGCAGAAGGAGTGTGTTATCGTCTCACTCAATGAGGATTGTGTTTCTCTCCCTGGTGTATTACCAGCACTGGAAAGCTATTGGGCAGAGTCCCCCTGGTCCATGCTTTCCCCTCTCCCATGCTGCCTCCTTAAATCAGAAGCAACATTCTATTATTTTAAAGCAACAGAGGGGACAGGCCACCTCTCTGATCCATTTTTGTACAGCTAATACAACTGGGGTCTAGGGGCTCCCAGGTGCTGCATCAATACAGATGATGAACAAACATCCCATCCACAGCTAGTGCCTTGCCTTCACTCAGAATGACCATTAGCAAAACCCTCAGGAGGTTCTTTACCATCCCTTGAAGGTAAAAATATTGAATAACACTCAGGGGTGTCCTCAGCATTAGCATCTATGTCTGAGAGATAGTGCAGCTTGCTCTAGTTGATGTCCTTGCTTACTGCAGGGGGTTGGATTAGACAACTTTTACAGGTCCCTTCCAACCCAGTGATGATTCTATAATGCTGTGATTCTATAATTGTATGATTCTATGATTCTGTGATTCTATGATTCTATGATTCTATGATACTTTGATTCTATGGTTCTGTGATTCTGATTCTGTGATTCTATGATTCTATGATTTTATGTTTCTGTGATTCTGTGATTTTATTATTCTAAGATTCTGTGATTCTATGATTCTATGGTTCTAGGATTCTTTGGTTCTATTATTCTATGATTCTATGGTTCTATGATTCTCTGAGTCTCTGATTCTCTGATTCTGTGATTCCGTGCTGGGATGCTGGGATGCTGGGATGCTGTGATGCTGGGATGCTGGGATGCTGGGATGCTGGGCTGTTGTGATGCTGTGATGCTGGGATGCTGGGATGATGGGTTGCTGGGATGCTGGGATGCTGGGATGCTGGGATGATGGGATGCTGGGATGCTGGGATGCTGGGATGTTGTGATGCTGGGATGCTGTGATGCTGGGATGCTGATCTGCAGAAGGCCTCTGTCAGGAATGGATGGCCAGCAGGACTAGGGATGTGATCTTAGCCCCATACTCAGCACTGGTGAGGCCACACGTCAAGTACTGGGTTCAGTCTGGGGCTCCTTTCACTTCTCTGGTTGGAAAAGACCTGAAGACCATCAAGTCCAACCATAATCCAACATTTCCCTGCACACAACTGTTAGACCATGTCCCTGAGCTTCTCATCCAAAGCTCTTTCAAGCACCTTCATGGAAGGTGACTCCACCACCTCCCTGGGCAACCTGTTCCAATGCCTGCCCACTCTTGCAGGAAAGACATTTCCCCTGACACCCAACCTAAACCTCCCCTGGTGCAACTTGAGGCCATTTCCTCTCAGAGTGTCTGCAGGTATGGACTGCTCTGAGCCACTGCATCTGTCAGCTGGGATCACAGATTCACAAAGTCATTTTGCTTGGAACTGAAGACCTTGAAGCCCATCATGTCCAGCTGTTAGCCCAGCACTGCCAGATCACTACCAAACCATGGCCCTCAGCACCACATCTCCACAGCTCTGAAACCCCTCCAGGGATGGGGACTCCACCACTGCCCTGGGCAGCCTCTTCCAGGCCTTGACAACCCTTTTGGGGAAGAAATTTTTCCTCATGTCCAACCTAAACTTCCCTTAGCACAACTTGAGACCATTTCATCTTGTCCTGTCACTTGTTGCTTGTGAAAAGAGACCAACTCCCTCAAACAGGCATGGATGAAGGTCTCAGAAGCTCTTTGCTCATTGATGTTTCAGATCTGTGATCTTGAAAATATTTTTATTTAATGCTCTGTGATGCTGCAGCCTTGCCTTGTGTTGCAGAGTCTTGTAGAGTGTTTATCCAACCTGCAGGGAGGACAAAGCTTTGGCAGGATCAAAGAGGAGAAAAGCCATCAGCTGGCTCAGGGGCAGACCACAGCTTCATGAAGGCAGCCCTGGCAATGGCAGCTCCCTGCCATCAGCTCCAAAATGCAGAGGTAACTCCACAAATTAACACAGACCTACTCTTGGAGCTGAGCCTGACCTGCTCCACATGGCTCATGCAAGGGAATTTGGTTTCTGAAGAGGACACCTTTCACACTGCACTCTGAGGTCTTCAATATTCCTGCCCCCAGTCTTGAGTGTGGGTTAAGGGAGGAAAACAAAGGTGTTTCTCTCTTTGACTCTTTTGCAGCTCTCATAAAGGGGTCTAAAAACAATTATGAGCCACTCCACCACTTTAAGCAGCCAGGCAGTGATGCATGAGACCCTCTGAAACACTTCTGCTTTGCCAAGGGCACTCTGGATTGTGCTTGAACCTGTTGTAACCTTAGCATTTAACCTCCTTTCCCAGGAAGCTGCCATTGCATGGCAACAGCCAGGATGGAGCTGGAAATAACAAGTGGAAGGAGTGGTTCCCTGGGAGGAAAGGAATATTTGCTTCACAGCTGGGGCTGGGGCTTTAAGAAGTGTAATTTATCTACGTGCTGAACCTCAGAATTTTAAAGCAACAGGAAGGTAGCTGTGTGTTACTCACAGAGGAGGGAGGAAAGCTATAAAATTCAGCATGGAATTATTTTTTCTTTCTTTTTTATGACAGTTTGGCATGAAAATTGTGGGGAGAGAATAGAGCTGAGAGTTGTTACCAGCGACGGAGGCTCATGCAGGTGAGGGACTCCCTTGAATTCAAATCCTCTCTGAGAGTCAAGATCAGAGAATCATAGAATCAACAAGGTTGGATAGGACTTCAGAAGTCATCAAGTCCAACCCAGCCCCTCCTGACAACTAAACCCTGGCTTCAAGTGCCACATCCAATCCTTTTTTGAACACCTCCCAGAGTGGTGACTCCACCACCTCCCTGGGCAGCAAGTTCCAATGAGCAATTCCAATCACACAGGCAGCAGAGCAGGCAGCTGAGCTCAGGGCTGGGAGAAGATCAGTTGACACCATCAGACATGCTTCTGCTTGTGCTTTGCCTTGGCCATCTGTGCTGCAGGGAGTGACACAGTTTGCAGAGCCCAAAAAGGAGGCTGAGGGGAGACCTCATTGCTCTCTACAGCTCCCTGAAAGGGAGGTTGCAGTGAGCTGGGGGTTGGTCTCTTCTGCCTTGTATCAGGTGATAGACAGAGAGGAAATGCCTGAAATTGTGCCAGGAGAGGTTTAGGTTGGAGATTAGGAAAAACTTTTTTGCTGCAAGAGTGGTCAGGGTTTGGAAGAGGCTGCCCAGGGAGGTGGTGGAGTCCCCATCCCTGGAGGTGTTCAGGAAACCTGTGGCCATAGGACTTGGGGCCAGGGTTTAGTTGCCTTGGTGGTGTTGGGTCAACAGTTGGACTGGATGATCTTGGAGGCCCTTTTTAACCAAAACAATTCTGTGATTCCATGGTTCTGATTCCCTTTCACCTCTTCCCATCTCCTGAGATTGCTTTGCAGGTGAGGACTGTGGGCATACCCACCTCACCTGCAACCAAGTCAATGCACAGCACATTTCCCCTCCCTGGGGACTTAGCTGTGCTTGCTCCAGTTCCAGAAATAGTTCACCACACGAATTTAAGTGTTGCAGCTGCACTTTACCACAGCCCCCTGCAAGGAGTTCCTGTTGGAGATTGTCTCAAAAGAGGGGAGGAAAATAAGCTGCAATTAGTTGCATCAACAGCCAGCCAACAGCACATGAAATGGGAGGGCAATCTTAGGCTTAGAGCTGCCCTTCCACACTGAGCAGCATTCCAAAGTGGAAGGGAGGCAGGAGGTTTCCTCAGGGATGCTGTTTAGCCTGAGGGCACTTGCAGAAGTTATCTGGGCTTTGCAGAGCTGGGAATAGCTGTGGCTGCTCAGCTACAGCCTGTACCTGATTTGCAAACAGAGCAAGCAAGGCTGTTGAAAAGGGGGGAGAGGGAAAAAGTTCTGGAGAAAAATCCATTTAGAAAATATTCATAGAAGCATAGAAGCATAGAAGCATAGAAGCATAGAATCATAGAATCATAGAATCAGGCAGGGTTGGAAGGGACCACAAGGATCAGCCAGTTCCAACCCCCCTGCCATGGCCAGGGATACCTCACGCTACCTCAGGCTGCCCAGAGCCTCATCCAGCCTGGCTGCAAACACCTCCAGGGATGGAGCCTCAACCACCTCCCTGCACAACCCATTCCAGGCTCTCACCACTCTCATGGGGAAGAACTTCCTCCTCATGTCCAGCCTGAATCTCCCCACTTCCAGCTTTGTTCCATTCCCCCCAGTCCTGTCACTACCTGGTAGCCTAAAAAGTCCCTCCCCAGCTTTCTTGTAGCCCCCTTCAGACATTGAAAAGCCACAGGAAAGAAGTCTCAGTAGAAAATTCCTTCCAAATGGACATGAGAGATACTTTCTCTCTACAAGTCCCTGAAAGGAGGTTGGAGCCAGGTGTGGTTGGTCTCTTCTCCCTTAATATCTAGGTGACAGAAAGAGAGGGAATGGCCTGAAATTGTGCTAGGGAAGGCTAGGATTGGATATGAGGAAAAATTTCTTCGCTGCAAGAGTGGTCAGGGATTGGAACAGGACACCCAGGGAGGTGATGGAGTCCCCATCCCTGGAGGTGTTCAAGAAACCTGTGGCCATGGCACTTGGGGCCATCTCTGGCTTAGTGGGCAGCAGAAGAGCTAAAGACTCAGGATGCAGCAGGAGCTCCCAGCAGGAGCTGCAAGCACAGCCTGGCAGCTTGATCCATGTGCATGCAGGCAGACATACGCTGGTGCATGTCCAATTACCCACTAGAGGAGAACTCCAGCAAGTGGGGAGTGAAATACTGGGACAGCTTGCCCAGAGAGATGATGAAGACCCCATCCCTGGAGACAGTCAAGGTCATACTTGATGAGGCCCTGAGCAACCTGATCCTGCTCACTGCAAGGAGTTGGACAAAAGGACATTTGAGGGTCCCTTCCAATCTGATGCATTCAATGGTGCTAAGTGCAAAGGGGGGAATGAACGCTTTGCACAACCTGTGAACCCCCAAATCCACTGTAAGCCAAGTTGTTCTGGAAACAGACGAATTCAGGAAGCCTGTTTGCCTAAGGGTGAGGGCATTTTGTCTTCTAACCTCTCCTTGCTCTCTCCCAGCTCTCTCCCAGCTCCCTTAGGATTCTCACCAGACAAAAGCCAGGAGAAGCTAACATCCACATCCATGTTCCTACCTTCACACACAGATCTGCCTCTGGGTGGTTTCTCCATGTCCCATGGGTAGCACAGCCCTCTACCTGCTGTTTTGTTTTTTTTTCCTTCATGGTGCTGCTTATTCTGTGAGGGAAGTGTCAGCTGCCTTGTTACTGCCAGGCTGCTCTTGGAGAAATTGGGGCACATATGTTTGTTGGACAGCTGGCTGCTGTCAGACGAAATGTATAATACCATCCCTGACCCAGCTTGTCCTCAGTGCCTGTGAGTTTGGGTCTCTCCCAGCTGCCAGTTTCCATGAAACTTGTAGGAACCAAATGTTGTTCAGACTACTCAACCAGAGGCAAAATTGCTGAAACCTTCTATTATCAGGCTAAAATGGAACCATCTCTTGAAAGTTCAGAGGATGCTCTATCAGAAAGGATTTTGCTCTGAAACCTGCCCTTGCAAGAGAGACTCACAGAATGGCTTAGGTTGGAAGGGAGCTCAGAGATCATCTACTCCAACCTCCCTGCCATGGGCAGGGACACCTCTCAGCTAGACTCAGCTGCTCAAGGATTCATCCAACCTGGCCTTCAACACCCCCAGGGAGAAGGCATCCATAGCATCTGTGGGCAACCTGTTCCAGCATCCTACCACTCTCATACTGAAGAACTTCTTCCTCAGCTTCACTCTAACCCTGCTCTCCCTCAGCTTCAAACCATTCTCCTTTGTCCTGTCTCTAGACACCCTCATGGAAATTCCCTCTGGAGCTTTCCTGTAGGATTCCTTCAGACAGCTCTAAGGTCTCCCCAGAGTCTTTTTTTTCTCCAAGCTGAACACCCCCAGCTCCCTCAGCCTGTCCTCACAGCAGAGGTGCTGCAGCCCTTGGATCATCTCAGTGGCCTCCTCTGGACTCATTCTAACAGCTCTATTCCCTTCTTCCCCTGGGGACACCAGAACTGGACTTATTTGAAAGCAGGGTATGAAATGCTTCTGCCTGGGGAAAGTCAGGAGTGAGCTGACTCAGGGTTCACCATTACTAACATCAGATGCCATCAGGTTTTACCTCAAACCCCACTTGAACCAGGGCCTGGGTTGCACCTGTTCTGCAAGTACAAGATGTAGAGACTGCATGTGGTGAAAAGTTCCCCAGCTCTGAGCTGACCTTTTCCATTATTAATGCAGAACTAGCTGAAAAATCAGAACATCCACTGAATGAGACATCCCAGGGTTAGGAGACTGTATTTTTGCTCTGAGAGTTGGTTTTAATTAATTTGGGGGGGGGGGGGGGGGGGGGGGGGAGAAAAGGGAAATGGGGGGGGGAAATTGNGGGGGGGGAACCAGAATAAATAATTAAAAAACCCCAAACTTCATTTTTCTCATGGGAAATCTCATCCCAGGCAGTGTCACTTCAGGGAAACAGTGGTTGTTGTGTTCAGAAAATATTTTCTGGTGGGAAGTTTTCAATGGAAATGTTCAGACCAATTCCAGGGCCACCAGGATGAGCAGAGGGCTGGAGCACCTCTCCTATGAGGACAAACTGAGAGAGTTGGGGCTGTTCAGTCTGGAGAAGAGAATGCTCCAAGGNTGATTCCATGATTCTATAAATCTGTGTCCCCAAACCCCATGCTTGCTCCTGATCAGAACCTGTTTGCCTTTGAGCCAGCATCAGGGCTCTGCTTCCTCATGTCATAAACAGTTTTATCCCATTTCTGTCTCACTTTGACTTTTCCTCTTTTGCTCTCCCCTGTTTCTTTTTCCTGTCTCATTTAACCTCCCATCTCACAGCCTGCAGAGCTCCTCAAGGTATACAACAGACTGAGAACAAGGACTGCACCAACAGAAGCAGAGATGTAACACAAGATGCTGAACACTAACAGTCAAGGGTTAGGGTTGGGCTGGGCACTAAGTGTGTGGCAGATGCTCTCCATGCAGCCTTTTCCCTTCCAAAGGGAAGAGAAAGGGAATAAGGGAGACTGCTGGGTTGGGAAAGAAAGTGAAACAGCTGAAGTGAAAAGAATAACAATAAAATGAAATAGGTACAGAGATACAAACCCACATCCAGCCCAGCCCTTGATGGCAGTGGTGGCACCATCAGCACTGATCCTGAATAGCCACTGGAGAGGTCCCAGACTGGACTAAGTGGCAGAGGGAAACTGGGTTCTGGAGCTGGATTCTGGATTCAGGAACACATGGATTGGGATTGAAGGCAGAAGGGACAGAGTCCTCCTCAGAAAACAGCTGTTGGGGAAGAGGCTTGACCCTGGTGGTCCCACAGCTTTATCCTAAGCTGATGTCCATGGGATGGAAACCCTTGTTGGCCAGTTTAGGGTCACCTGTCCTGTCCAATCCTCCCTGCTGGTGCCACCTCTGACTTCCTGCACCCCAATGTGGGGCAGAAGATCTATCAGGACTTTGATCTGCACAGGAGCAAGCCTAAGCAGGAGCCTTTCTGCAGCCCAGCCCATGGCAAGAACTGTCCCCATCAGCATTCTCCCTGCTAGAAGCAGCCCCTGGCTATGCAAACCTGCCCTGAACCTCAGAAAGTGCCTCAGTGAGCAGAGACTGAGCTGGGAAGTCAGAGCTGGGAAGCATTCAGTCTGTTCTAGCTCAAGCCAGGACATGTACCCAGCAGAGAACAGCTTCTAGAAACTTGAGAGTCCTGCAGGTACTGTAGGAGACCCTTGCACATTTTCCTAGCATCATGCATGAACACCAGAGAAAAATTCTTTCCCTCTTGATCTGTTGCTCCCTGGAGAGCTGCAGATGTACAGAGACACCACAGGCCTGACTTCTAAGGGTCTTTTTATACCACCAAGTGATAATGAGAAGAGAATGAGTTGCCCAGTTGTGGGGGCTAGCTAGTTGCCTCTCTTCAGCAGGCAACCTCCACTGGAGGTCAGCAGAAACAGGATCTGTTTGTCAGCCTGGGACATGCTTTCTCCCACAGCTCATCCTTAACCACCACCTCCTCACTCGTGACATCCCCCCACTGCCACTCATGTCCCTGCAGCTGCATCTACCCTCCCCAGAGCTGGTGGCAGTTGGTGTGGAGCAGCAAACACCACTCCTGTTCATTCCATTGCAGGCTGCTGTCATTGCCTTGACAGAAACAAATTCATCTGTTATTCATGTGGGTGTCACATGCACTCCAGGAGATGTTCCATCATAATTTACCATTAGTTAATGGCCACTTGGAGCATTCCTGGAGCATCTGCAGGAGGGATGGTGGCTCTGGGATTCATTGCCAGAGTGGAGTATAACAAATGCAGTTCAATCAACAAGTACCTGGCAGAGCAACTCCCTCTCTTAATGAGGGCATGATGCCTACAGGCTGTCTCCTCATGCTGCTCATGAAAAGGGTTTTAATTGCTCACACAAAGATCTGTTTAGATGGGAAGATCTGTTTGGGAAGCTACCACAGCAGTGGTTTTCACAAAACCTTTTGGGAAAACACTTTGACAGAATCCCAGGTTCACAGATTGCATTGGGTTGGAAGGGACCCTCAAAGGTCATCTTGTCCAAGCCTCCTGCAGTCAGCAGGGACACCTCCAACTAGATCAGGTTGCTGAGGGCCACATCAAGTTTGACCTTGAATGTCTCCAGGGATGGGGCCTCAACCACAACCCTGGGCAACCTGTTCCAATGTTTCACCACTCTCATGAAGAACTTCCTCCTGATGTCCAACCTAAATCTGCCCTGCTCCGGTTTCAAACCTTTGCTCCTCATCCTATCCCTACCCAACCACCAGGGAGGTGGTTGGGGCCTCATCCCTGGAGGTGTTTAAGGCCAGGCTGGATGAGGCTCTGGCCAGCCTGATATAGTGTGAGGTGTCCCTGGCCATGGCAGGGGGGTTGGAACTGGCTGAGCCTTGTGGTCCCTTCCAACCCTGACTGATTCTGTGATTCTAATCTGTGATTCTATCCCCATAAGCCCTTCTAAACAGTCCCTCCACAGCCTTCCTCTAAGTCCCCTTCAGATATTGAAATGCTGCTCTAAGGTCTCCCCAGAGCCTTCTCTTCCATCCCCAACCTGTCTCCATAGGGGAGGTTCTCCAGCCCTCGGATCAGCCTTCCTCTGGCCCCATTCCATCAGGTTCATGTCCTTCTTGTCTTGGATACCACAGAGCTGGACACAGTGCTCATTTGCATTCTAAGGAAGCATCTCCAAACAAGAAAGGTTTCAAAGAAAGAAATTCATCCATCAGGATTGTGTGACTGCAACCAGGCACTGCCTGCCCAGCCAAAGAGGAGGCAACTCCTTGTGTTCTGGGAGATCCAATCCCAGCAGGGTGTCCAGAGGGAAACATCAGTGTGATGAGCAGAAACTGCAGCTCCTGGCAGAATTCACAGTAGCATTTCTGCTTCAGATTGTTAGAGAGGAGAAGAAGAAATCTGGTGGCAAAAATCCTGCTCTAATCCCAGGGACCCCTCAAATCAATCCTCACTTTCCATAGTGCTCCCTCCCATCTCCCCAGATGCTGTCACCCACCTGAGGTCAAATCCAAGCCTCTCTGATGTCCTTGTTCAGCTCTTGCAGGTTTCTCCATGACTGGAAAACTGCTGAGCAGTTCACAGCAGTGCTGACACTGCTGGGTCATGCCTGGTAGGCAGAGAGGGATCACACACAGAAATGGATCACTGCTCTTCCAAGAGAGGGATCACACACACACACTGCTCTTCCAGAGCCTGGCAGGTGGATGTGGAAGGAACTCTGAAGCTCTGATGGTTGTCTTTAATCACATCACTTGGTACAGTGCCAGGGAGCAGTGGAGTGTGGGGTTGGGAGTTCAGCTAATGAGGGGTTAAGCTTACATTAATTCCTGCCAGTGGTTATAGAAACATAGAATCAAAGAGCTGTTGAGGTTGGAAGAGACCTTTGAGATCATCAAGTCCAACCTTTCACCAGGAGTTAACAATGCCACCACAGCTGCTAAGCCACTGCCACTAAACCAACAGCCCAAGGCACCACATTCATGCCACTTCTACACACCTCCAGGGGTGATGACTCCACCACCTCCCTGGGCAGCCTGTTCCAATGCCTAGGAACCCTTGCTGGGAAGATATTTTTCCTGATATCCAACCTGAACCTTCCCTGGCATGACTTGAAGCCATTTCCTCTCCTCCTGTCACTTGTTGTATGTGAGAAGAGACCAACTCCCACCTCACTCCAACCTCCTTTTGTGGGGTTGTAGAGGGTGATGTGGTCTCCCCTCAGCCTCCACTTGTGAAGGTGAAACAGTTCCCTCAGCTGCTCCTCACAAGACTTGTGTTCTGGGTTCTTGGGGTCATTAACTTTCTTCTGCAATTCCTTTAACCCTTTCTTTGCCCTACCAGGGGCACACTACAGTGGTGTTTACTTGTCTGCCCTTGAGTGATGCCACATGGCAATGATCTTCTCCTCTGCTGTTCCAGGGCTTCAGCTCAGCATTCTCCACTTGAGCTGAGGGAAGCAAGTCACCTGCCAGGGTTGCATGGAGCAGAGCCCTTAAATTATCCTGCTCCCAGTACATGCAATTAGGTCACCAGAGAACATTTACTTGGGTGACCTGGGTTCTGCTGCTATGGACTCCTGCTGGAACATATCCAGAGAAGGGCCACGAGGATGAGCAGAGGGCTGGAGCTCCTCTCCTAAGAGGACAGATTGAGAGAGTTGGGGTTGTTCAGTCTGGAGAAGAGAAGGCTCCCAGGAGACCTTCTTGTAGCCTTACAGGATCTGAAGGTGGCTATAAGAAAGGTGGGGAGGGTCTATTTAGGGTGTCAGAGAGTGATAGGACTGGGGGGGGGATGGAGCAAAACTAGAAATGGGGAGATTCATAATGGATGTTAGGAAGAAATTCTTCCCCATGAGGGTGGTGAGACACTGGCACAAGTTGCCCGGGGAGATGGTGGAAGCCTCATCCCTGGAGGTTTTTGCAGCCAGGCTGGATGTGGCTGTGAGCAGCATGCTGTGGTGTGAGGTGTCCCTGCCCATGGCAGGGGGTTGGAACTGGCTGAGCCTTGAGGTCCCTTCCAACCCCGACAATTCTCTGCTTCTCTGACTCCTCTCTGGAAGGCTAACCATGTGCAGACAAAACCTCCTTTCATCTCCCTCACCCTGGTCCAACACACCTGCATTTTCCATTCCTCTTCCCTTCACACTCCCTGACTTCACACTGAACCCTTTCTGCCACAGCCACAACAACCACAACAACAAACCATCAAAACAATTCAGCTTGCCTTCCACTAAGGGAATGTGCTTCAGTTGTGAATAGCCATGGCTGGATGGAAATTGTTTCTTGATGGGCCCTGAGAACTCTGGTGCCAGTCTGTTCAAATGCCTCTTGTACCTCCAAGGGGCAATTTTGGTTTGCTGGTGCTGGTCTCACAGATTAATGCATGGCAGATGGAGTCAGACACATCCACCTCCTCTGGCACATTTTCCTTCTTAGCTTGTTGAGTTTGTGATCCCTCAGAGGTCTCCTCATAGCTATTTGCAGACCTGAAAATCTCAGTCAGCTGCTGGAGGAGCATTCAGGTTCTGCTCACCCCTCAATGGAGCAAATGCTTTCAAGGCTCTTTTATTTCTTAACCTCCCAGCAGATGCAGGTGGCAAAATGGCCTCTGACTTTGGCAACCTGAGAACACAGCCACAGTTTAGGATTGCCTCCCTCTGGAAGACCTGAATTGTAGTCCCCGTTCCCCCTCCCCAGCTCTCCCACAGCTGTGCTCATTTTGTAGCCAAGAGAATTTTTCATACATCTGTTTTTCCAAAGAGCTCTTCCTATGGAAAGCCACAAGAATCATGAATCACAGAATGGGTTGGGTTGGAAGGGACCTTTGAAGGTCATCTAGTCCAACCCCTCTGCAGTCAGCAGGGACACCTGCAACCAGAGCAGGTTGCTCAGAGCTCCAACCAACCTCACCTGCAATGCTGCCAGGCATGGGGCAGCTCCCACCTCTGTGGGCAACCTGGGTCAGGCTCTCACAACCCTCAGTGTCAAACATTTCTCCCTTCTCTCCAGTCTCAGTCTCCCTCTTGCACTTTCCAACCATCCCCCCTTGTCCTGTCCCAACAGACCCTGCTCAAAACTCTGTCCCCAGCTTTCTGCTGGGCCCTTGAAGCACTGCAAGGCCACCAGAAGGTCTCCTTGGAGCCTTCTCCTCTCCAGGCTGCCCAAGCCCAACTCTCTCAGCCTGGCCTCCCAGCAGAGGGCTTCCAACCTTCACATCATTGTTGTGGCCTCCTCTGGCCCTGCTTCAACAGGTCCACATCCTTTGTTGTTGTGGAGGGCTCAAGGGTCACATCAGCCCAGCAGGCAAAATACTTCATCTTTTGGGCACTGTAGAGAGTTGGCACAGGTCTGGCAGCAACACAGCCATCTGCCACCCTGCCTGAGCCCACCTTAGCAGGGGATCTCAGCAAGGTCTCACCTTTCCTTGTCCACCCCCTGACCTTATGTGTCTCCCACCCCCACCCCCCCGACAGCCAATTAACGCTGAATGCTGCTGCTGCATTCCGATGGCCAGGCTGGGGCTGGCTGGCACTCCGAGAACACAATCCCTTCACGACTGCTTTTGTGAAGGCGTGGGAGGGACTCCCAGACGCCAGGACTCTGCCAGAGGAGATGGAGATGCCTCAGCTGACCTCCCTCCTGTCCCTGCTGCCACCTCCACCGGTGCTGCGAGGCAGATTTTCTCAGTCAAGGGGAGCTGGGTGATGGATCTGAGGTTATTTTGCAGGGAATCTCCACTGCCTCCTTCTCAAGAGATTGGGGATGGTTTCAGGAGATGGGAAAAGACAGAGGCTTGTTCAGAGAAACTGTGATTTGCTCATTGTGGAAGTCGGAGCTGTGACTGCCTCGGTTGCTCCGTGCAGACAGATTTGTCGACAGCTCTGCACTTCAGGACATTTTCTTTTCCTTAGGTCACTGACGCAAACTCAAACTTGTATGCAAGGCTCACAGCAGGCAAGGTAACTGTCTTCCAAAACTGGGTCTCACTTTTCATGCTCCCATTGAAGACTGACAGGGATTCAGAGCATGAAATAAATAACACTTCCCAAAACCAGCCGGGCTGGATGCTAAACGAGTGGAAGATGCTCTCTACCAGCCCCTCTCCTTTCCCAAGGGGAAGAGAAAAGGAGCAAGGGATTGAGGTTTGTGAGTTGGAAAAGAAAACTAAGGCAGCTTTAATAAAATTAAGAACAATGAATTGGAATACAAATAGATACAAAGAAATATTGAACCCCTGATGCTGTGGTAGAAGTCCCAGACTGGAGTCAGCAGCAGATGGGAAATAGATTCAGGAGCTTATGAACTGGCATCAAAACCAGAATGGGCAGAGTCCTCCTTGGATGCTGGGCTTTGAAGAAGAGGAAGAAGAAGGGAGCTGGCCCCTGGTGATGGCTCAGCTTTGTCCTTGGGCTGGAATTCCTTGTTGGTCAGTTTAGGATCACCTCTTCTGTCCACTCCTCCCAATAGGTGCAGCTTTTTACTCTTCATCCCCATGCAGAACACGTGATGGAGCAGTGACCTTGGTCTGCAGACAGCCCTGTGGCCAGGACCTCTCCCCATCAGTGTTCTCACTGCTAGAAGCAGCCCCTGGCTGTGCAAACCTGCTCAGAACTTCAGGAGGTGCCATCAGCTGAGCAGAGACTGAGCTGGGAAGGCAAAGCCCTGAAAAGAATCAGCTCTGCTCTAGTTCAAAGCAGGGCACCAATAAAAAGGGTTAAGACCCAGCAGGGACCACCTGCTTTTTATTAGAGAATCAGAAAACAACCCAAGTTGGAAGGGACCTCAAGAGGCCACCCAAGGCATGGAATCATAGAATTGTCAGGGTTGGAAGGGACCTCAAGGCTCAGCCAGTTCCAACCCCCCTGCCATGGGCACCTCACACTCCAGCAGGTTGCTCACAGCCACATCCAGCCTGGCCTTCAAAATCTCCAGGGATGAGGCTTCCACCACCTCCCTGGGCAACCTGTGCCAGTGTCTCACCACCCTCCTGGGGAAGAATTTCTTCCTAACATCCAATCTGAATCTCCCCACTTCTAGTTTTCTCCATTCCCCCCAGTCCTATCACTCCCTGATACCCTAAGAGGTCCCTCCCCAGCTTTCTCATAGCCACTTTCAGATACTGGAAGGCCACAAGAAGGTCCCCTCAGAGCCTTCTCTTCTCCAGACTGAATAGTGGTCAGACCTGGTTTCTCCTTTGACTGAGTGAGAACTTTCTCCTGTCTCACTTTGTGCCTGCTGGGGTTTATTTTTCCTCATTTCCTGTCATGGGGATGATGGACATTGAACTGCAGTGGTCAAGACCATGCAAGGAGTGTCCAGGTTAAACCCACAGAGTGGCTTAGAGCAATCACAGCCTGCTTTTCCCAGGGCATGGCTGCACTTGGGCCAGGGAAGCACCAAGATTCTGCAGGAGGGAACATATCTGAGGTCATCTCTTATTTATGAGGAGGTCTCCAAGGGGCACTTGCCTGAAGAGCAGAAGGTCAAGAGAAGCTGGAAAGCAAGCTGGGTTTATTAATATGTTTCTTGGCTTTCCTGGCCTTCACTTAAAGTTTTGGGCATGACTGGATTCCAGTCTGGTACGTGCAGAAAGAGCAAAAGTGCTTCTGAATGCTTCCCATGATTTCACCCTTCATCCGTTACAGACCGCAAGCTGTACCCAGGAGACCTCCATCCGAGGCCAGTTGTCAGGGAGATGCTTGGAGATGAAATGTGTTAGTCACAGAGAGCCACAGGCTAAGGAAACACCAGGACATGCTGACTGAAAGACATTTATCAGCCTTGTTCTGTTTTTTACCACCTTGTCTCTCCACAGCATTCTAGCACTTCAGTTCTCTGTGTCTCTCTAGGATAAAGGTTCTTCCTCCTCCCCCTCCCCATTTGACAAGCAGGAGAGCTGAGGAGCAAGCAGCCAGACTCAAGAGGTGTCTCCAAAGCAAAGGAAAGCCTCCTGTAATTCCCAGGAGGATTCTGACAAGGCCTTTCAGTCTTCAGACATGTCCTTGCAACTCTGGTGACATCCTTCTCTTGCTCACCATTTCTCCCTCACCTCCAGAGCAGAGTTTGCATTTTGCTAGAGCTCCAGATGCTGGTTTGAGTGCAAATCCCTCAGCAGGTGGGGTATGGATGGGGAGACAGAAGAGCTCTCACTTGGCCTCCTGATGAGTAACTGATGAATGGGAATCACTTGGAAGACAAGAGTGGAAGACAAGAGTGGTTCTTGCTGTCCTTCAGACAATGTGGCCAGGTGCACAGTGTGAGCTGAGGCCATGGGCAAGGGGAGGCTGAGCCCACAGCTGGCTCTTACACACAGAAGTGCTTTGTCTTTCCTCCTCCTTCCCTGTGCTGCATCTCCATTTGCACTCAAATCCCTCTGATCTCCAGCTGACTCAGGTACTTCGCTGTGCTCATTTCACAGAATCACCTGCATTGGAAAAGACCTTTCAGGTCATCCAGTCCTACCATTAACCCAACACTGACAAGCCCTTGACTGAACCATATCCCTAAGCACCACATCTACATGACTCTTACCTGCCTCCAGGGGTGGGGATTTCACCACTGCCCTGGGCAGTGCTTGAGAATCCTTTCTCTGAAGAAATTCTTCCTCCATTGACACAATTTCAGGCCATTTCCTCTTGTCCTACCAGCTGATACTACAGAGAAGAGCCCAACCCCCACCTCACTCCAGCCTTCTTTCAGGCAGTTATAGAGAGCAATGAGGTCTCTCCTCAGCCTCCTCTTCTCCAGGCTGAACACCCCCAGATCCCTCAGCTGCTCCTCACCAGCCCTGTTCTCCAGACCCTTCCCCAGCTTTGTTGCCCTTCTTTGCACACACTCCAGCCCCTCAATGTCCTTCTTGGAGTGAGATATCTCAGCTCTTTAGATTATTTCCCATCTCAAACCCCAAGTGAAGGTGAAGAGTGCATCTGGTCAAGCAACAGCTCAAACCAGAGCAGAGCACAGACCTTCAAAAAGGAAAGTAAGGAAGAGTTTATCATCATGCTGCTCAGGCCTGGAATCAGAACAGTGTATCAGACATGGATCACCCACATTCCACATAAATGACCTCTGAATTTTCAGTCTTCTGGGAATAGTTTCATGCACTGTGAATATTTTCAGTATTGAAATAGGGCTTGCCGTGAGATCCCCATTTAGGTTCTACAGCCTTCCCTTCATTAGATTCTGACTCCAGCAACCATTCAGGACTTAGAAAAAGTTCATGAACAGATGTTCAACCCAACTGGCATCTTCCCATGAAACTGACTGGCATTCTGGAATAAATAGAGGAAATACAAACCCCACCAGAAGTAAAGGAAGCACAAACCCCACCAGAAATAGAGGAAATTAAAACCCCACCTGAAGTAAAGGAAATACAAAGCCTACCAGAAATAAAGGAAAGAGGAACCTCACCAGAAGTAAAGGGAACACAAACCCCACCAGAAAGAAAGGGAACACAAACCCCACCAGAGAGAAAGGAAACACAAACTCCACCAGGAAGAAACATAAAGCCCACCAGAAACAAAGGAAATAAAAACCCCACCAGAAATTAGGGAAATAAAAAACCCACCAGAAGTTAGGGAAATAAAAAAACCACCAGAAGTAAAGGAAATTAAAAACCCACCAGAAATTAAGGAAATAAAAACCCCACCAGAAATT
>VXBD01007781.1:22169-68933 GCA_013399975.1 Indicator maculatus
AGGAAATAAAAAAAAAAAACCACCAGAAGTAAAGGAAATGAAAAACCCACCAGAAATTAGGGAAATAAAAACCCCACCAGAAGTAAAGAAAATAAAAACCCCACCAGAAATCAGGGAAATAAAAACCACACCAGAAATTAGGGAAATAAAAAACCCACCAGAAATTAAGGAAATAAAAATTTTCCGGGTCAGTCTGTAATGGTGGCCCCACCAGAAACTGGGGAAATAAAAAACCCACCAGAAGTTAGGGAAATAAAAAAACCACCAGAAGTAAAGGAAATGAAAAACCCACCAGAAATTAGGGAAATAAAAACCCCACCAGAAGTAAAGAAAATAAAAACCCCACCAGAAATCAGGGAAATAAAAACCACACCAGAAATTAGGGAAATAAAAAACCCACCAGAAATTAAGGAAATAAAAAAAAAAAACCACCAGAAGTAAAGGAAATGAAAAATCCACCAGAAATTAGGGAAATAAAAACCCCACCAGAAATCAGGGAAATAAAAAAACCACACCAAATTAGGGAAATAAAAAACCCACCAGAAATTAGGGAAATAAAAAAAAAAAACCCCACCAGAAGTAAAGGAAATGAAAAATCCACCAGAAATTAGGGAAATAAAAACCCCACCAGAAATCAGGGAAATAAAAACCCCACCAGAAATTAGGGAAATAAAAACCCCACTAGAATCAAAGGAGACAAAAACCCCACCAGAAATTAAGGAAATAAAAACCCCACCAGAAAGAAAGGAAACACAAACCCCCAAACCAGCACCATGGGGGAAGCACTACCACACTCATTGGCCAACTGTTGCCCCTAATGGACTTAAAGGACAGAGAAATTTAGTCCAGAATAGTTCTGGGTAACATGAGGGTCTGCATTTCTCCAGAGCATGATTTGCACATCAGCCAAAGACATGACCCAAGAGCAACCCCCCTGGTTTGAGACCCCCAACTGAGACACCACCACCAGCAGCACCAACACCCTGCACTGCCTGGTCCATACACATGCAAAGGGAAGATGTTCAAGACTTGGTCTCTTTGTGGCAGAGCTGTTTGTGTCAAACACCCCACAGGACTGCAAATCTCCTGATGGCATCCCAGATCCTGGAGCAGAAGTCCTGGTTTTCCAGGATAGTTGTTAAATAACAGGAGGTAATGTTTCATTCTGAATCCAACAGCCAATTCTGAATCAAGATCCTGATCTTTCCTTTTCTCTTTTTTCTTTCTTTTTTTTTTCCTTGGGGAAAGTGGAAGTGCTGAGAGATGAGAATGGACAAAATAAAAATAAAAAAAAAAAAAGGCAAAAGCTATTTACTAAATGATGGCCCCAAGGGTACGCTGGAAAGGATGGGAGGCAAAAATATGCACAGAGAAAGAGAGAGAGATTGACAGGACTGTGTGTCCCTAAATAGCAATATTCACATGAGATGCTCTCCATTATGCAGACTCTGTCTGTCAGCAAGAGTGTGGATTGAAAATAAATGAGTTATAGCCTTCCACTGGCCTGGCCACTAGAAACAAGCCAGCAGTGAAGGCACCACAGGCAGCAGCTAAGTTGTTGCCTCTGACACAGGTTGGGTGTGTGTGGCAGCACACACTGGACATCCCACCTGACAAATGACCTGAGTGGAAAGCATCCTCACACCCTAGAAGGTGCTCAAACACCCATTGGCCTCATCTGAAGCTGGCTGGCAGGCCTTGGCTGATGGGGATGGTTTTCCCACAGCCCATGCCCCTGCTGCTCAAATCCAGGTGTCTACTCCCTCAGTCATCCTGCCTCTGTCCCATGGGCTGAAAGGCTTTCCACAGACATTCCTTTCCCCCACAGCCCCAAGCAGTTGCTGTGCCACACACAATAGCCTCCTGCAAGGCTCTGCTGCCACTGCTCACTTCAGGCCATGCTGGAAGAGCAAAGGACCACCAGCCACAGCAGCAGGCCCAGGGAAGAGTCTTTGCTCCAGCACACCCACAGAAACAGCCAGAAAATCCCCACTGTGTGTCTAGGGCTGATGAACCACAGCTTTACCACACTCAGCAGCAGTAAGGGAAGACCTCAATGTCATGTTGAGCAGCACGAGCACAGCTCCTCCAGAAAAATGCCATCTGCGAGGTCATTTTCAACCCAGTCCTGCTGGGAGGAGCAATGCAGGAAAGAAGGAAAGGATTTCCTTGGCTGATGCTCTTATCAGGCTTCCCCCCTCCAAACACTGATAGGGAAGGGGTTTGCTAAAGCATGTTCTGCCAGTTTTCTGTTCTTCACTGCTTTGCCTACAGCAGAGGTCTGCATTATCTATCTGCTGCTCAGTTCATCCCAATGCCAGCTCAGGAACCAGCAGGAGAGCTTAGGGGACTTGCTCTTCTGAGCAGACCATAACGTGGGGAAAGGTTGTCAGAGAGACCCTAGGCATTATCCTGGGGAGAAGGAACAGAGAGTGTGAGGAAAGCAGAGCTCAAATCCTGTCAATAAAGCAGCAACAGAGCACTGAAACAGAGGAGTGGAGGAGGAAGGAGGATGAAGTCACGTTTTCAAAGTGCCAAGACACTGTTGTTGCACCTTCTGCTTCAGCAAAAGCACCGTGGGGTGAATTCAGGGGGGACAACACCACACACAACACCCCCCCCACACACATACGCACACACCCTGCTCATGCAAAGGGCTGACTGACCAGCTGTCACCCCTGCTCCTACTTCTTCAGCAATCTTTTATTGCAGGGGGAACTGCTTTGATGCAGCCTCCTGCTGCCAAACTCCTGCCTCCTCTGCTCCCAGATGCATGAATTTGGCGGAGCCGGGGGGGGGGGTCGGCGGGGAGGGAGCATAGAAAAGGAGCTGGAGTTCTTCTCCACGCTGATGCATCACAAAACCACTCTGGGATTGACACCCTCTGTTTCCTGAGAGGGAAGAAATCAATCAGGTTCCAGTGATGCTGCTTCTCCTCTTTCTTTCTCTCAAAATGTATTTTTTTTTTTCCAGCTGGCACTGCAGCAGGATGGATGTGCTGTCAGGGAGCCTGTGTGCAGTTGCAACAGGTAGTTGGTGACTAAATGCAAAATTCATCCAGGACATGAGGTTCTGATTCAGCCCGGAGGCGGTTCAAAGACCTTTCCAGCATGCTCCCTGTGGAAAGACCTCCTCAGATTTCTTTTTGCTGCCTTTCATCTCTGAGAGGTAAAGTCTGGAAGGAAAACAGGGTTGTTGTGTCCCTTTGGAGCGTTGCTCCCTGGGTAGCCATAACCTGAGGGATTACCCAGAGTGAATCCCCTGCCTCTGTTGGCAAGGCAGAGCAGGCAGTGCTGGGAAGGTATTTTCTGGATCATCTAGGAGCTGCTTCCCAGAGCAGACTGAAGTATTTCACTGCCCTGTTTCTGAATCTCTCCAATAGTTTGACAAGGACAAGCACTCTCAGTCCATAATATCCTATCTGTTTCTGCCTGGCCTTAACCTGCTTTAGCAGAGTATGGATTTATTTGGCAGACAGGGCATGCTTAGCCTTTCTGGAAACTACTGTATCCTCTATGGAAAAATAAATAAATAGATAGATAGATAGATAGATAGATAGATAGATAGATAGATAGATAGGAAGAGAGAGAGAGAGAGAGAGGTAGGTAGGTAGGTAGGTAGATAGATAGATAGATAGATAGATAGATAGATAGATAGATAGATAGATAGATAGATTGATGAATCCTTGTTTCAGAAGCAAATACCTCCAAAAACTAAATGGTCAGGGAGATGTCACCCCACCATGTCCTGGGGGGCCTGCCAAGAGCTCCTGTCTCAGCTGAGAACAGGATCTGCTGTTTTAAGCCCTGCAGATGTTTTGAACATGCTGTTTGCTGCTTGGCTTGGAGGCTTTTGCTCTAGGCTGGTGTTTAGTGCATTACTGGGAAGCCCATGGGCCAGATTCCTCCCTCTCTACGGTTAGGGAAGGTTGGTCTGTCCTGTTGAAATCTGTCCTCACTCCCCAAGTCTTCTGTCCCCACTCTCCAAGTCCTCTGTCCCCTGGACTTCTGAATCTGTTTCCCTTCTCCCAGCCCATTTTCCAGGCTCAGCCACACATGGCTTTTCTTTAGCAAGCTCTTCTCCCAGCGACTTTCTTGATACCTTCCCACGACTCGCATGAGTCAACCCCTGCTCAGATCTGTCCAGGGAGCAGAAGCAAAGCAGCGGTTTGCCTGGATATGCAGTCTGAAACGGGCAAGGCATCAGGGTTATGCACAGGCAATAACTGAGGCATAAAATTATATGTTCCTGCTCAGATGTTTAAAGAGGGCACGCTGTAGGTGATGGCAATGACTTTTGAGTCAGTCGGACTCATTTGCTGGGAGATCCACAAGCAGCAATGATAGAAAATATCCCCTGCCCCTAAAACCAGACAGAGATCTTGCTGTCAAATCAGATCATCACAAACCCTGCTCTGGCACCTGCCTGTCTGCAGGACATAGAGCAGGGAGCAGGACAAGCAACATCTCTCCCAGACAAACACTCATCTGAAAGCTGGCTCCAGGGTTCCTGACCCCCCTGGCCAGCTCCATCGGTGCACAGGGACTGGCCAGCATGGCCTGAGAGCAAAGTACAACTCAGCCCAGTCCCCAGCCTGCTCATCCACATCTCTGCCAGGATACAACTCAAACCACCAGCCTGAGGGGAGCAGACCCCTCAGCAGCCCTTTGCCCAGCCCAGCCCTTTCACCTGCCCCAGCAGCACATGGTGGGACATCACTTCTTCCAGGCAACCTACTTTCTGTTTTTATTTTAAGCTTATGCTTTTTGCCAGCCAAACTACCCAGGCCAGCCTGTGCTGCCATCAGGGTGTCATCCAGAAGCTGTAAACTGAGCAACCTCTGTTTCCTTCAGGATTCTCAGGCTACTCAGCTCACTCCAATTCCCCACCAGCCTGAGAGCAGACAGGATCAGAGCTGAGCCCAAATTTCTTTTCCTCTTCTTCTTTTTCTCCCCTCTCTTCTCTTTAACACATCACCAGGAAGGTAGTGAGCTGCTGCCCACTGCCCACACCACACAACAAAGTAGGATTTATGAGACATGACCACCAGAAACAAGCAGAAAATTTTCTCTTTCCATGATTTCAGCAAAGCTAAAACCACCCAGAGAAATCCAGCTGGCTAACGGACATCACTCAGACTATCCCCAAACATCTGCCTCTCTTGCTGGCCTCTTTCCAGCCCTCTCCACTTTCTTCAGCAGGCTGACATCCACTGCCCAAGGCAAGACACCCCCACCAAGCCCCCTCTGATGCTCAGCAGGACCCATCTGACACCTTGGCCTGACACCAACCAACCACCTGGAAGTTGTGGGCCTTATGCAGGACAGAGACTGGACCTGCTGCAAGCCCTTGGAAGGGCTGGACCCACATAAATCCTCCATTAGGACCGCATCAAACAAACTTCAGCTCAACAGGCTGCCTTCTCCTCCTCTGACAGAGCCCAACAGACACCATTCACTCACCACAGCATGGCCAGGGACCTCCAGTCTTGCCCTGGCCCTGCACCACCACCACCAGCACGGTCCACATGCCCAAAGAAGAGGAAAGCAGAGTGCCTGCTGATACTCACAGTTTTGAAGTCCTCATGGTTGCACTCTTGGCCTTTGAACTTGCAGTACAGCATCATATCCTTCAGGTCATGGCCAACCCTCGCCAAGAACTCCTGCATGTTGAAAACTTTGGGTTTGTACTGCTTAAAGTTGGCCTTTTCTTGGAGGATAGCCAAGACGGCCGGGTCGGCCAGGTGAGGGTTGGGGATCTGCAGGTTGACGTCCAGCAGAGCCAGGAGCTCCCCGGCATGGTACAGGTCGTTGGTGGTGAGCCGGGAGAAGCGAAACTCGTTGAGGTTACAGATGGTGACCGCAGGGAAGACCAAGCTGTTGGCCACCACCTCGTCCACTTTGGTCACGTGCTGGTAGGAGAAGTAGAAAGCCACCCGGTCGGAGCTCTCCACCAGGAGGAGACCCAAGGAGCCCACAAAGGCCAAGGTCCAGAGCAGGCGCCGGATGGTCACCGGTCCGTAGACGAAGACATGGCGGATCCCGTGGAGCGTGGAGGTGTTGGCAAAGATCTGGATGCTGGAAGGCTGCAAGCTGCCCATGCTGCCCTCACTGGTGCTGTCCTTCAGATCCATCGGGGGAGAGTTACTTAAATCCAGGCACCGCTTTTCGTTCTTTTTTTTTTTCTTCTTTTTTTTTTTTTTTTTCCGGGTCAGTCTGTAGCTGCAGCTGGGAGCCGGCTCTCTCCCCTCCCCTCTGGAAAGTAATTAACCCCTTGGAGAGGCAGGAGAGAGAAGGAGGATCTCAAGCCAGCTGCCGCCAGTTTCTCCCACGAGCTTCCTAGGGGGAAATATTTATCTCCAATCCATTCAAACTCTGGCTCTTGATTTTCCTCGGCGCGGTAGGAAAGGGCTGGTTTTATTTAGGGAGACACCAAGGTGATGTGGACGAGCTGTGGGTGGGCAGGGGAGGCTGAGCCAATGGAGAGGAGGTCCTCCCACTACCCGGGCACACATGCACACACACGCGTCCAACGGGATGCGATGGAGCCGGCTAGCCAGCTTAAAACGAGTGCAGGCAGCTCGCAGCCTGCTCAGCAGTGCAGAAAGCCCAGGGCTGCTGCCGGCTTTGCAGAGCAAAGAGGCTTTCAGCCCCAGCCGGTGCTCCAAGGATGGGAACTGCTGGGTTCAGGCATCTCTCTCATCCTCCTCCATCCCCCTCCATTTTGGGCGCTGAAGAATTGCCACCCCCAAAACTCCCCCTTTATGCTGCTGGTGTTGTTTCTGGGGGGCTTCTCTCGGGGGAAGGTGGGCAATTCGTTCGGCAGGGGAAGCGCAAGAGGAAAAGGAGGAAGGAAAGGCTTAAAAAAAAAGGGGAAAGGAAAGGCTTAAAAATAAAGAAAAAATATAAGAGACGCCGAGGGGGGGTATGTGTGTGTGTGTGTGTGGAAACTGCTGCTGAGCTCCATGCACGCACACAGAGGCAGACAGAGCAGGGCAGAAGGCAGCAGCGTGAAGACTTCCCTTCTGGCACACAGTACCTCGAGCACAAAACCATACAGGGCAGGACTCAGTGGGGTCTAGACAGCAGGAGGAGAGGAGCTGCAGCATCCTTCATCCCTTCTCTCCCTGTCTCAGAGCTTCCCTTCACTCCACGACTCTCGACGGGGGGGAAGGAGCCGTGAGTCATGCATCGATCCAGAGCCCCGCGGCTGGGTGGGAGCCTGGGGAGGGCAGAGAGAGGGGGCTGCCATCAGAGACCTCCAGCTCCTGCCTCGGGGGGAGTCTGTAGCAGCCATGCCTCGCTGGCGTTCCTTGGCGGGGGGGAGGGCATCTCAGCCAAACCAAATGCACCCCCAGGCTGAAGACTCTGGAAGACTTTAAGCCAGCAGGATCTCCAGATGTCTTGTTTGCTGCTGAAAGGCAGCTGTGATGGATGTGTTGGGGGAAGAAGCTCCTAGATACGCATTCAGCCGGGAGGTTTGGAAGGAGGAGGTGTGAGGGTGATGGTTTCCTACCCAAGAGATGCTGCAAAAATCCTATCATGATGCCTCCATACATGAGAACATCCTTGATGCACACTGCAGCAGGTGGGAATGAGTGAGGTTCAGCCTGGAGATGAAAGGTGCTGGAGTGTGAGCAGGCTCTCGGGCAGCTCCCCTCCGATTCACCTGGCTTTGGAACAGGCTGCCCAGGGAGGTGGTGGAGTCCCCATCCCTGGAGGTGTTCAGCAAACCTGAGGGCATGGCACCTGGGGACATGGTTTAATGGCCATGGTGGTGTTGGGTTGTTGGTTGGACTCAATGGCCTTAGAGGTCTTTTCCAACCCAAATGATTCTATGATCCTGTGATTGCATGATCTCAGTGCAGAGCAGTACCTTTGCCTGGTTTTGTTCAGATCCAGAAGTGAAAACCACTTTTTCCTTCTCTACAGCACCCAGCACCACAGCAGGTGAGGGTCCCAGGGGCCATGGCAGCACCTAGGAGGTGACTTTTCCCATCTTGGATGAGGTGGAAGCAGAGGGTCAAAGCAGAAACAGAGCCTCTCACAGTCTGCAGTCTGATGGCCAGCGACTTCCAGCCATCTGTGAAGTTACCTCAAAGACAAACCCAAAGATTATCTGGGACAAAGTGAGCCCAGTTTTTGTGTTTATAGCCCCAAGTGCTGTTATCATGAGAGCAGACCCTGAAAGAGCCTTTGCACTCTGCATTCTTTGGTCCCTTCAGCTCTTCAGGCTCTTCAGCTTTTCAGGTGCTTCACCTCCACTGATGGACCCCTGAATCCCTTGTCCCCTGGCCACCTGAGCCACCCCAGCCACCCTATGATAATCTTCACCCAGAAATAAGATAGTTTCAGCTGTTGCTACCTCCAAAGCCTCCTTTGGCCCTGGGAGCCAAGTGCAAGCCCAACTGTGGCATCTCCCAGCACAGATTGTCCTACGGGAGCGTCTCTCAGGCTGAGCTGCTCCTCCCTAGTGCTGTATGGCAGCCCTGGGTTACTGTCTCCATTTCACACCAGGGAAACTGAGGCAGGCAGAAGACAACAGACTCATTCCTGTGCAGCCTGGTCTAGGTGTACCTGCCTTAGCAGGGGTTGGGACTAGATGATCTCCAGAGCTTCCTTCTCACCCTCACCACTCTGGGATTCTGGCATTGTGTGACTCGTGAGCAGTCACCCAGGAATCTTGCAACATAGCCATGAGAGGAATTTCTTGGTAGGTCTTTCAGTGTCCCAGGTTGCTGCCCTAAAGGTGAACCTTCCTTCCACAGCCAGAAGGCTCCAGGATTGTATCCAGACATGGCTAGCCAAGGTGCAGAGGGAGCAGGAGGTGCCAGCAGAGGCTGGTTTCTTCTTTGTACAAATCCACATCAGCCCTAAAAAGCAAAATCTGGTCCCTCCTCCTGCGTCTCTGCTGGTGACTGAAAGCCAGGCTCTCAGAGCAAGCCCATTGGTGGCTAAACAGAGCTGTGCCTCTTCATTAATAAGCAGACATTCAGCCAAGGTCAGCCCATAAAACCTCCTGCATCTTGCCATGCCCTTTCCAGGAGGGGTGGAGAAGGCAGTGTTGAGCAGATCCAAGAAATGTGTGAGCCAGAATTAAACAGCTAAGGAGAGTGGGCACAGCACCCTTCTGCCTGGGCTCCAGACCTTGCTCACTGTCTACCCTTGTGCTCACCATCTCCCCGTGGCCAAGGACAAGACTGTTCCCTCCCTAAACATTTCCTGGCAAGAATGGGCTCTCTTTCCCACCCATGACCAAGCCATCTGCAAATCTCCCTCCTCTCCCCACCATCTGCATGATTTGCCTTGGTGCTTTGGTGTGTTCAGTTGTTCCCCATGCACTCCTGGGCTCTGTAATTCCCACCATAAACCATCTGCTGCTTTTGTTATTCAACTCTGCAGAGTGCTCTGGCTGCAGGCTGGAGGAATGATCACCATGCCCAGCACCAGGCCCAGCACCATGCCCAGCACTGACACAATCTCACCAGGCTTCACTCCGCTGCTTATGGGGTTGGGGACAAATCAGGATGGACAAATGCTCTCCAGCAAGTACCTGTGGCTCAGGTTGTGCCAAGGAGTGTTGTTGGCCAACATGACCTGAGAGTGGAGGAAAACAGCTCTGGTTGTGCCTGGGGATGACACCAGCAAGAATGGAGGAGATGGGATGTGAGGGATGGAGAGGGGTGGAGGATGCTGAGGGATGGAGAGGGGTGCAGGATGGAGAGGGGTGCAGGATGCTGCGGGATGGAGAGGGGCACCTCTCATGAACCACATAATTGACCTCTCTGCAGGTGGATGACTATGGGAGGGACAAAGCAGCCTGGGAATTCCCAGAAAAGCCTCTGAGATGGCCAAGGAGAACTGCACTCCCCTTCCTTGGGACACACAGCACTGAGAATTGCATCTCTGAGGGGCCAAAGTAGCTGCTTTGGGAGCTTGTAGCCCAGTCTCAGCCTCTGAATATCCCTCACAGACCTTGCTGCTTCAGATCTCCCTCAGGACCAAGGACAGAGGAGCCAGATAGGCGCAGAAGTCCTGTCCCTCAGGAAACGCTCCCGTTTGCGCCCCCCTTACGGGGATGGAGCAGTGGAGGAGAGCAGCAGGGCCAGGGCGGCTGAGGAGCACCGGGAGCAGAGCCGGAGTCCTCTCTCAGTTACACAGCCTGTGCCTGCCCTCTTGTGTCTCAAGCCCATGTTGCACTTCTCAGGGCTGGGATGCAGCCCTAAAACACGAGGAAAATGAGTTCATTCGGGGAAGGAGAAGAGATGAAGAGGAGTTCCTCCCCCTGTGTGTACCTCTCTACATCCACAGCCCCACCAGAGCCCTCCTACAAGCATGTCCCAGACAAACCTGCTTTACCAGGGGAGGTTGGGCTAGAAGGGACCCAGAGGTCTCTTCCAACCACCACCACTCTGTGATTCTGTGGAAGGTTTGCAGTGGGAAAGCCAGGACTGGCCTGACAGGCAGAGCACTGAGCTGTTTTCAAGACAGGAGGTGATTTTTCTTTTGCCCCCCTCTGTGGTTCAGCACAGGGTTCAAACCACCCTGGTCCACACCACCCTGGTCCATAGCCCTCTCCCTAGCCCTGGAGATTGCTGTGTTTGCTGCCAGTTTGTTGTTTTAACATTTCCCTCTGGGACTGATTAGGAGAAGAAAGAAAAGAAGGAAAGAGAAAGCAATGATGGCTGCAGACCAGGAGATGTTGACCACCCTTGGCCCAGCAGGAGATCATTAGTGTAGTTGCACTGAGCACCAGGAAAAGGTCCCCATTGGTGTCCCACTCTGGTTTCGGTTTCACAGCACATTGCTTTCACAGCATCTCCATGCAATAAAGAAGGACAAGTGGCACTTGAAGCACTTGGCCCATGATGATGACCCCCTGGAAAAGAACCACATGGAATGCCAGGTTGGAAGGGACCCCAAGGACCATCTGGTCCAACCTTTCTAGGTGCTGGTAGTTGAAACGAGCTGGCCCAGCTCCCTGTCAAGCTGAGCCCTACAACTGTCCAGTGCAGAGGAATCCACCACTTCCCTTGGGAGACAATCCCAATGTCTGCTTGTTCTCATGGTGACAAATCTCCTCCTGGAGTCCACTGGGAATCTCCCCAGCAGCACCTTGTCCCCATCACCCCTTTTGTCTTTGCCATGGGCTTCCTTGTCAAAAGGGAGTCTCTCAAAAGAAAGAGCTTTGCTCAAGCTCTCAAGGTGTCCCTGCATTTCACAGCTTTTCCATGACCTATTTGGACTTTCTCATCCCCAGACTGCTTACTCCAAGCATCTTCAAACTGTTGGGGGCTCAGAGCTCCAGTTAGCTGAGAGAGCTTGACTGCCTCAATGGGTTCCCATTCCAAATGGGAATATAATGCTGAATGCCAATGTTTCCCATGCAATTAAAACCTATCCCTTCCAAAGTAGCTTTGGCTCCATTAAATGACTTTTAAATATATATATATATAAAAAATTGATACTTTAATTGGATTTCAATGTATGTAATAAGATGAATGGATTTACAATGGTACAGAAATGAAAGCAATTAAAGTAATTAAAGAGGAGGGGGGTGGGGAAGAAGACTTCTTGAAAGAAAACTAAAAATATTCACATTAGGAAAGGCTTAAAGGCATCATGGAATCCCAGCCCCCCAGCATGGTTGGGGGGATTGGAAGGGGCCTCTGGAGATCACCCAATCCAATCCCCCTGCTAAAGCAGGGCACCCACAGCAGCTTGACAGAGTTGAAGCAACATCTTCCAAGGGAAGATGTTTTCAGGGGCCTACAAGGAAGCTGGAGAGGGGCTTGTAGAGATAGGACAAGAGGCAATGGAAATGAGATTGAGACTGGAGATGAGGAAAAAATTCTCTAGAGTGAGAGTGGGGAGACACTGGAAGTGGTTGGCCAGGGAAGTTCTGGCTGTCCCCTCCCTGGAGGTGTTCAAGGCTAGGCTGGATGAGGGCTTGAGCAAGCTGGGCTGGTGGGAGGTGTCCCTGTCCAGGGCAAGGGGGTTGGAACTGGATGAGCTTTAAGGTCCTTTCCAACCCAACTGGGTTCAGTTTTGGGGCATTCACTATAAGAAGAGCATTGAGGTGGTGGAGCAGGTCCAGAGAAGGGAAACAAAGCTGGAGAAGGGTCTGGAGAACAGGGATGGTGAGGAGCAGCTAAGAGAGCTGGGGGTGTTTAGTGTGGAGCCCAAAAAGGAGGCTGAGGGGAGATCTCATTGCTCTCTACCACTCCCTGAAAGGAGGTTGGAGTAAAGTGGGAGTTGGCCTCTTCTCCCTGGTAACAACTGATAGGAGAGGGAATGGCCTGAAACTGTGCCAGGGGAGGGTTAGGCTGGATATTAGGGAAAATGTCCTTGCTGCAAGAGTGCTCAGGGACTGGAACAGGCTGTCCAGGGAGGTGGTGGAGTCCCCATCCCTGGAGGTGTTCAGGAAACCTGTGACCATGGCACTTGGGGATGTGGTTTAATGGCCATGGTGCTGTTGGGTTGGTGTTTGGGCTGGATGATCTCAGAGGTCTGTTCCAGCCTTAATGACTCCATGATTCTCTGGTAACCTTTTCCTTCAGCCCTTCCCCATCTAAACAGCCCTGGAAGCTGCCCTTGTTCTCCTTTAAGCTTTACACATTTTATTGTGACTGATTTGTGCTGGTTGTGCCTAATGTTCTTGTTCCTCAGGAGGTCTGCAAAACTATTTTGAATTACTGATGAATAATTCAAATTCAGGATCCATTCCAGGGCCTTCTTTCTGGATATTGCCAGCACATGAAACAAGCAGGGGAAATTCACTGAAATATTTTTCTTTTTTTTTCCTTCCCATTCTATGGCCAAAAATGTCTTCATTAACTTTGCTTTCTTTTCAGGTTCTCCTTCAGTACCAGCTCCTCACTGAAAGTCTCCAAAGGCAGCAGTTTTCATGGGATTCCAGTCTGCAGAATAATTAAGAGAAAACATCCTCCAAATTAAGAAGTCATCCTTCCATTGCCATGGCAACCCTGATTGTCCTTCCTCAAGAGGCTGAGCTGAGGAAACAAGGCAGAAAAAAACCCAACCCCAGAACCCCAATCTATCAGGGAATTGCTACCCTGCTGCCAATGGAGCAAAGCTGGGAGGTGAGGTGAGAGACAAAGCTCACTGCTCCCCAGCAGGGAGCTCTCTCTGCCATTTCCATTCGACCTCACTGTGGTGTTTCTTTTCACTCTCACAAGCAAGGAGTAAAAACTTCGTGGCAAGGATCTGCTTCAGGATGAGCTGAGGTCCTTCAGGTTGGGCTGATCCAATCTCCAGTGACTGAAGAGGGAGCAGAGTCACCCAGCACAGGGCAATGGAGCTGGGGAAAGGTCTGGAGAAAAGGTCTGGTGAGGAGCAGCTGAGGGAGATGGGGAAGGATCTGGAGAAAAGGTCTGGTGAAGAGCAGCTAAGGGAGCTGGGGGTGTTCAGTCTGGAAAAGAGGAGGCTGAGAGGAGACCTCATTGGTCTGAGTTCCCTGAGAGGAGGCTGCAGTGAGGTGGGGGTTGGTCTCTTCTCTCTAATCTCAGGTGATAGGACTGGAAATGGCCTGAAATTGTGTTAGGGGAGGGTTAGGTTGAGGAGAGGAACAAATTCATCCCTGCAAGAGTGGTCAGGCATTGGAACAGGCTGCACAGGGAGTCTCCATCCATGGAGGTGTTCAAGAAATGTGTGGACATGACACCTGGGGACATGGTTTAATGACTATGGTGGTGTTGGGCTGATGGTGCCATGGTTTAGTGGTCATGAGGTCTTGGGTGACAGGTTGGACTTTGATGATCCTTGAGGTCTTTTCCAACCTTATTGATTCTGTGATTCTGGTTGGACAGGATGATCTTGGAGGGCTTTTCCAACCCAAACAATTCTATGCTTATCATGTTTGGGGTGTCCTGATGAAGATGTCCCCCATCAGGACATGCCTTGTGTTGGGGGAGCATTTGCTGAGGGGATTTATATCAATAGGCAAAATGAAAGGGTCAGGCAAACTGGGATTAACCCCAGTGAAAAGCTTGGGCCACAAGAGATGCTTCTGCCCTCATGGAGAAAAATTATCTTTAGGAGATTTCCATCCTGGAAGTGGAATAGTTTGAGCAGAGAGAGAGAGACTCAGCTCTGCTCCTGGCACACCACAGTCCCAAGCAGCTTTCAAACCCAGCTCTAACCCCAACAAGTGCCATGAGGACACAGCAGGTTTCCCAGCCCTGATTGCAAAGCCAGCAGGGGATTCTTGTTTGCATTTGTATCAAGAGCAAATATCAGCTTGAGTTAATGAGGACGCAATAATGAGGCTGCCTGGGGCTGTCACACAGAGGTGTGATCCTCACCCTGCATCAGGGGGGCTGCTCTCCCACCCACCTCCCACCCCCAGAGCCAAGTCCCCCCAGGCTGTGACTCTGGCAATGCCAGCAGTGTGGTGCTGCTGAGTCCCCACCAATGCACAAACAGGAGCTGAGCCAACACTATGGCACAAGTTGTGCTTGGCCTCTGCCCTTCCAGATGTCTCTGGAGCTCAGGTTGTCAGCTGGTGATGCACTGCAGGCCAAGTGTGAACCCAACCCCACAGCAGCCCTGGGGAGGTTATTTTAAGCCTGTTTCAACTACATATGACTAAAAATGTTTCATTCAATATCCATAACTCAGCAGAGCTCTCCTCAGTGGGGTTTGGGGGGGGGACCTAAGTTAAAGAAGCCCTAAAAAGCCTCTGGCTCCACAGCAGAGTTCAGAAGGTCATCATCAGTGGCACAGAGTCAGCTTGGAGGCTTGTGGCAAGTGATGTCCCCCAGGGATCAGTACTGGGTCCAGTTTTGTTCAATATCTTTATCAATGACCTGGCTGAGGGCATTGAGAGTCCCCTCAGCAAGTTCTGGAGGGGTTGGCTGACACCCCTCAGGCTGTGCAGCCATTCAGTGTGACCTGGACAGGCTGGATCTGGCTGCAGGCAGACCTCAGGAAGTTTAATAAGGACAAGTGCAGGGTCCTCCATCTGGGGAGAAATAACAGCAGGCACCAGGACAGGTTACAGGCTGTCCTGCTGGAAAGCAGCTCCACACAGAAAGGCTTTGGAGTGCTGGTGGACAGCAAGTTCTGCATGGGACAGCAATGTGCTCTGGTGGCCAAGAGAGCCAAGGGGATCCTGGGGTGCAGCAAGAAAGGTGTCCAGCAGGGCTAGGGGAGTTCTTCTACCTCTCTACCCTACCCTGCTGAGACCACAGCTGCAATCCTGTGTTCAGTTTTGGGCTCCCCAGTTCAGGAGAGACAAAGACCTGCTGGAGAGAGTCCAACAGAGAGCCACAAGGATGATTTGGGGACTTGAGCATCTCCCCTGTGAAGAGAGACTGAGAGCCCTGGGGGTGATTAGTCTGGAGAAGAGGAGACTGAGAGGGATCTGATCAATGTCTATCAATAGCTGAGGGGTGGGGGGCAAGGGGAGGGTCCCAGGCTCTTTTGGGTGGTTCACAGAGATAAGCCAAGGAACAATGAGTTCAAACTTGGACAGAGAAAATTTCAGCTCAACATGAGGAGAAACTTCTTTGGTGTGAGGGTGACAGAGCCCTGGAACAGGCAGCCCAGGGGGGTTGTGGAGTCTCCTTCTCTAGAGCCTTTCCAACCCCACCTGGATGCATTCCTGTGCAGACTACCCTAAGTGATGCTGCTCTGGCAGGGGGGTTGGACCTGATGAGCTCTGGAGGTCCCTTCCAGCCTCTGATACACTGTGAGACTGTGAGGGTGAAATCACAGTGATTCACTGGAGCAGCCTGCCCAGGAAGGTGGTTGGAGGTGTGTGAAAGATGCAGAGATGTGGTGCTGAGGGACATGGCTTAGCACCAGCCTGGGGAGAGTTAAATAAGGGTTGGTCTTTTCCAGCTGCAGTTGTTCTGTGATTCCACAGTTGGATGTTTTTGTGATAAGGAAGGGGTGGTGTTTGCTGGAGGCCAGCCAAGGAATGTGGTGTCTGGAAGCATGGCAATTAATTGGTTTGTGCTCCCCAGCTTGCTGAAGGGGAGCCTAATCCTTTCCCTTCCATGGGGATGTTGGAGGGGGGGGTTAGTGAATATTTATTCAGTGGTCTGGGGAGGAACTGGAACTCAAGCAGATTATGGTGTTTACTCTTCAGGAAGATTATATCCACTCCAGAGAGGAGCTGCTCCTGCACTGATAGACCAGGCCTCATTTAAATCCTTGCCCTTTCTGAGGAGGAGGCATCCATGAAGTGTCTGCATCCCTTTGGGATGTAATTTAGGTTGGTGCAACGCAGCACAGCAGTGCACAGAGTCTGCAGAACTGAGCAGCACAGGAAATGTTGCTCCTTGGAGCTGCCCATGCTGAGCACAGCCCTTCAAACTGTCTCAGATGTGACAGAAGAGGGTTTTTATCATCAGCCATGTGGAGAAACATCACAAGCTCCCTGTGATGGCACCTGAGATGTTGGCTCAGAAGCAAGGCTAAAGGAGAGCTTTGCCTTCTTCCAGTAGGCTCCATAGAGCTTTTTTTTTTTAATTTCCAAGCTTGTCTCTGTCATTTCAAACACTCTCTGTCCACATTTGCAAAGAAATCCACAACATTTAAAAATCAAACTCAAAGGTGAAGGACCCAAGACCCAAAGAGAAACGTTCTGCTCCACCTGCAGCTGACCTTTCCTACTTGACATTCAGCCTCCCCAAAGAACAGAAACCCAACTCTTTGGCATCAATTAATTAAGACTCTACTTCTGCCATCTGGGCTTCATGACCCAGCAGTAAAAAGCTTTGAGAGTTGACTCTTCCTGACCAGGCAGCAACACTCATGATGAGCTCATCACTGACCTTCCCTACTGACCACATCCTGTGGTGATCATTCTCATATGCTGATCCAGGTGGGATCCTCCCTCTCTGCTTTCCCAGGCCCCAGGACCTGCAGGGTTCCATGGAGAATCACAGAAACATTCAGGTTGGAAAAGCCCCTCAGGATCACCAAGTCCAACCCAGAACCCTACTCTGCAAGGTTCACCCCTAAACCATGTCCCCAAGCACCACATCCAAACCACCTTTAAGCTGGTTTGGTGACTCCACCACCTCCCTGGGCAGCTCATTCCAGTGTCTGACCAAGTTCTGGGAAATTTTTTTTCCTACTGTCCAGTCTAAACCTACCCAGTGGCAGCTTGAGGCCATTCCCTCTTGTTCTATCACTAACTACCTGGGAGAAGAACCCAGCAGCAACTTCTCTACAAGGTCCTTTCAGGTAGTTGGAGACAGCAGTGAGGTCTCCCCACAGCCTCCTCTTTTCCAAACTAAAGAGCCCCAGAAGCTGATCTGCAGCTCCTGAAGCTCCTGCCCTTCTCTCCCACCTCTTTTGGTTTGCAAAAGGAAAGGCAGAGCCACAAATGTGTGTGGGTATGAAAACAGAATCACAGAATGCATTGGGTTGGAAAGGAGCCTCAGAGGTCCATCTTGTCCAAACCCCCTGCAGTCAGCAAGGGCATTTTTAACTAAATCAGGTTGCTCAGGACCCCATCAGTTTTGACCTTGAATATCTTCAGGGATGAGACCTCAACCACATCCCTGGGCAGCCTGTTCATTATTTCACCACCTTCACTGTGCAGAACTTCGTCCTGATGTCCAATCTAAGTTTTCCCTTCTCCATTTTCAAACTGCTGCTCCTTATCCTACCCCCACTGACCCTTCTGAACAGTCCCTCCCCAGCCTTCCTGTGGGTCCCTTTCAGATTTGGAAATTCAGGTATAGGAGAACATTCCCTGCAAGCACATCCTTGCCCATTCCCATCTGCAAATGCAGCACCCAACCTCTATCCCTGATGACCTTCTCTGGTCTCCTGTCTGAGGAAGGGCAGAAAGTTAATTCCAGAAGGTACAGAAGAGAGCTGTTTCCCCTGGTTTAATGGCATCAGAGAGGAAGAAAGCCAAGGTGCTGAGCACTCCCTGCCTGGGGGTATGAGCTTTGCTGGCCTAGCTGGTGAAGCAGGCTGCTACCAGCTTTGCAGAGGCATGGGTGACTCACTGCTCTCACTTGGCAGAGCTTTTAAGATGAATTATCTGATCAGTGGAAAAGCATTTTCAGGTCAGCCAGAGCTATTTGTAGAGAAGATGGTGAGTGATATATATATATTTTTTTTGGGGGGGGGGGGGGGGATAAAACAAAATAATAAGTCTGCCAGAAGGATCAATTGAAACAAACAAACCCAACCAAAAACACACCAATGACCAAAAAGTCCAGACAAACCCCAAACATTGGGATTTTGGTGTTGGTTTGAAACAAGGAATTAAAATTAGATCAGACTGAACATAAGAATCACAGAATGTTAGGGGCTGGAAGGGAAACTCAAAGGATCATCCAGTCCAAATCCCCTTGTCAGGGCAGGATCACCTGAAGCAGATCAGGCAGGAACACATCCAGGCAGGTTTTGAGTATCTCCAGAGAAGGAGACTGCACAACCTCCCTGAGCAACCTGCTGCTGACTCACATCCCCTCTGCTAAATCATTGTCCTCCTGCAGAGATCCAGGTATGAAAGATCCCTGGTAGGACTCCCAAGGCACAAAACCTTGGGCAGTTGTGCAGCTTTGTCACTTAGTCACTCAAGGCTCACAGGATGTTACAGGGGTTGGAAGGGACCTCAGGAGATCGTCCAGTCCAAACCCCCTGCCAGAGCAGGACCATGGAATCCAGTACAGGTCACACAGGAACACATCCAGATGGGGCTGGAAAGTCTCCAAAGAAGGAGACTCCACAACCTCTCTGGGCAGCCTGTTCCAGGACTCTGTGACCCTTACAGTGAAGAAGTTCCTCCTCATGTTGAGGTGGAACCTCCTGTGCTGGAGTCTCTATCCATTACCCTTTGTCCTATCCCAGGGTGCAGCTGTCCCTGTCCCCTCCCTCCTGACCCCCAGCCCTCAGATATTCATAAACATTTATTAAATCCCCTCTCAGTCTTCTCTTCTCCAGACTGAACAGCTCCAGGTCTCAGCCTCTCATCCCCAGGCAGTGCTCCAGTCCCTTCAGCATCCTTGTAGCCCTCCCTTGGACTCTCTCCAGCAGATCCCTGTGTCTCCTGAACTGGGAAGCCCAGAACTGGATGCAGTATTCCAGATATGGCCTCACCAGGGCAGAGATTGCTTTGGCTCTGACAAAGATGGCATTGATCAGTCAGTGAGGATGAGTACAGAGAGTGCACATCTTTGGCAGGCAGCAGGAGATGCTCTTGGTGTTCATTTGACAGCAGCCCCTCTTCATCTTGCACTGAGACCGAGTTTAGCCTGTGCAGGAATTGCAGAATGAGTCTGTGTGTGAAGATGGATTCCAGAATATAAATGCCTTGCTCTGGGGAAGGTTAATTTGGCTTCAAAGGTTAAACCAGAATCAGACTCTTCCCTGCAGTTCAAGAGCATTCAAACAGAGTTATAGCAAGAATATTCATTTTTCAGAAAGATGGATTCTGGGGCTCTTTGGTAGCCAGATCAGCACCAGCAAAATGATTGAAGTCTTTGGTCTCTGCTCATCCCACAGGGCTGAACAGGAGCTTTAAAAATAGAAGTCAAGTCCTTCCCCAGAGCCTTCTGGGGACTTGTTGAGTGCAGCTCAAAAGAATCTGGGTAGAAAGTGTTTGGACAAGTGGACCCTTGCAGTGCCTTCATCTTCATCCTCCTTCAGTGGTGCCTAGGAACAGGCAAAAGGAACAACAGCTACAAGCTGGAACCCAGGAAGTTCCTCCTCAACATGAGGAGAATCTTCTCTACTGTGAGGGTGCTGGAGTTTCCATGCACTGCTCCTTGTCCTGTCACAGGACACAAGTGAGCAGAGGCTCTCCCTTCCTTCCTGACCCTCAGCCCTCATATTTATAGATATTTATTAGATCTCCTCTCAGTCTTCTTTTCTCTAGACTAAAGAGCCCCAGGGCTCTCAGCTTCTCCTCACCAGGCAGTCTTCCAGTCCCTTCAGCATCCTTGTAGCCCTCTGGTGGTCTCTCTCCAGCAGATCCCTGTCCTTCCTGAACTGGGAAGCCCAGAAGTGGATGCAATATTCCAGGTGGGGCCTCGCTAGGGCAGAGCAGAGCAGTTTCATTGCTAGGCAGAGGGTTAAAGCCTGTTAATTCCATCTCTGCAGAGATCTGAAGTCTCTCAAACCTTTCCTCTTTGCTCCTCTCTCATGTCAGCCCTTCCCAAGTTTGGAGAAGAGATGACTTCTAATACAATCAGGCAGAACCAGTCCCTTTCACTGGGGCTGCTGGAGAGGCAATGCATTTGTCAGGAAATCAACTCTCCCTGAAATCATTTCACTTTGTTTCCACTGCTTGAACCTTCTGCTTGACTGTGAGCAGCCAGCAGGGCTGGAGGGCTGTCCCCAGCTGGCCAAGGACCAACACTGCAAACAGGTTTGGAGTACTTTGCCCCAGAGTTCAGTCCCCCAGACCTCATCAGCACATCACTGCCCCATGCTCAAGCTCATCACCATGAGCAGGCTGTGATGGGGCTGGGGAACAGGGCACATAGCACAGCTTTAGACCATCCTTTACCAAGCTCTTCCTTCCAGACCCTAGAGCTGGGGGCTTCTCTGTCTTCTTATCAGGGAAAATCATCTTCCATACCTTGAACACTGGGTACAGTTTTGGGCTCCCCACTACAAGACTTGGAGCAGGCTCAGACAAGGGCAAAGAAGTTGTTGACACTCTGGAGAGCAAGGCTGGGGAGGGAATTGGGAGTGTTTAGTCTGGAGAAAAGGAGGCTGAGGGGAGACCTCATTGCTCTCTACACCTCTGAATGGAGGTTGGAGCCAGGTGAGGGTTGGTCTCTTCTCCCTAGGATGGATCAGGTGATAGAAGGAGAGGAAATGGCCTGAAATTATGACAGGGGAGGGTTAGGTTGAAAACGAGGAACAATTTCTTTGCTGCAGGGATTGGAAGAGGCTGCCCAGGGAGGTGGTGGAGTCCCCATCCCTTGAGGCATTCACAATACACATGGCCATGGCACCTGGGGCCATGGTCTAATGACCATGGTGATGTTGGACTGGATGATCTCAGAGGTCTTTTCCAACCCAAACAATTCTATGGTGGGAATTGTCCTTAGCCAAGGCTGAATCCTGCTGACCTGGGGTGATACCAGCTACCAGCTGAGCCTTAGTGCCTGATCACATGCAACCACGTGGACCTTCTGCATTTCTGACCTGGGATGAGTAAAAAGTGGCAAAGGTTGGTTGCTGTCCTGTCCCTTCATCCTTGCTCACTGCTATCCTGCCTGCCTAGGTGGTGCAGACAGAGACTGGGACAACTTTAAAAGCCAGAAATCCTCTCTCCTGTGGGAGCAGCCAGGGTGGTCCCTTTGCAAATCCCCCTTTAGGGACAACAAATCCAGCAGTGAGTGAGTAGGAATCAGGAACACTCTGAGAACTCTTTCAAGGTAAAGAAGAATGAAGAGCTTTGTGCAGTGCCTCATCCAGGAAACATCTGGTATTAATCATCAGTTATTAATCACCGGTTATCAAACATCTGTTATCCCCCCCAGCTCCAACGATTGGCTGCAACTCCAAAGGGCAAAGATGAAATTCCAGTGAGCTGCACTAGATGGTGGTGCCTGCAAAGAAATAATCCCAAAGCAGCTCCCTCCAGGATGCTCACAGGATGCATCAGGTTGGAAGGAACCCTCAAAGGTCATCTTGTCCAACCTCCCTGCACTCAACAGGGACATCTTCAACTAGATCAAGCTGCCCAGAGCCCCAGCAAGTTTGATTTTAGATGCTCCACCTCTCTGGACAGCCTGTTCCAGTGTCTCACCACCTTCATTATGAAGAACTTGCTAACGCCCAACCTAAATCTCCCCTGCTTGAGTTTCAAACCAGTGCCACTCATCCTATCCCCACAGGCCCTTCTAAGCAGTCCCTCCCCAGCCTTCCTGTAGGTCCTCTGCAGACAGTGAAATGCTGAGATAAAGTCTTCTCTTCTCCAGGCTGAACAGCCCCAATCTTCTCAGTCTGTCCCCATAGCAGAGGTTCTCCAGCCCTCTGATCATCTTTGTGGCCTTCTCTGGAGCAGCAGATCCACATCTCTCTTGTGTTGAGGGCTCCAGAGCTGGACACAACCCTGCAGGTGAGGTCTCCCCAGACCAGAGCAGAGGGGCAGGATCCTCTCTCTCCATCTCTGGCCATGCTGCTTTGGATGCAGCCCAGGCTGCCCTTGGCCTTCTGTGCTGCCAGTGCCCATTGCTGGCTCCTGTCCAGCACCCCCAGGTCCTTTTCTGCAGGGCTGCTCTCAATCTCATCAGCCCCAAGCCTGGATTGATATCAAGGATTGTCCAGACCCAGCTGCAGGACCTTGCACTTTGCTTTATTGAACCTCATGAGGTTCACCTGAGCTCACTGCCTAGGTCCCTCTGGAAGGCATCAGTCATGTCAGCAAACTTGCTCAGCACTGGGCAGGACACCTGTGCACCTCCAGGTCACTGCCCCACATCTAGGGTGAGTGCCACATTGCCTCTCTGTGCAAGGGGACAAGATTTCGACCTCTCCAGTGCTGTGCTGCCACAGATAAATTTGCCAGCACCCCTTGCTGATCCCCTACCCAGTGTGCTGCTGGAATGCATTTCTAAGAGATTCAAGAGAGACATCCAAATGTTAGAGCAGGTCCAGAGGAGGCCACAAAGATGATCAGCTGCTGGAGCTCCTTCCCTGTGGGGACAGGCTGAGAGTGTTGGGGCTTGGAGAAGAGAAGGTTCCAGGGAGACCTTAGAGCAGCTGTGCATCTGAGAAGGCAAAACCCCCCAAACTTCTAAGAGATGAAAATCTCCACCCTGCAAAGTAAAGAACAGCCAAGAAACAATCACCCATAGCTGGGCACCTTGCAGCAGGAAACCTCTCAGCACCACAGCAGGATGAGCTTTGTTGTATGATGGAGGAAAGGAGCTTCAGCAGAGGGGTGTGGGGGGTTCTCTCCCCAAATTCCCTCCCTGGCAATGAAATGATGATCTCCTGTGTCCCAGCAGACATGGAGGATGATGGCTTTAGTTAGTGGCACTCTCTGGGTTGTGCCAGTGTGCTCCAAACCCAATTACAGGGGACTCAGGTACATCTATCCAGCCTCTGCTGAAGGGACTGATGACCTCCAGAGGTGTCCCTTCCAACCCCGACCACTCTGTGGTTCTGCGATGCTCTCACACAGGCCAGCAGGAGCCCTGCCAGCTCCTGACACCATCCATGAAGCACAAAGGAAGAGAGCAGCTGGACTCTGGCAGCACAGGGGGAGATTTTGGAGATAGGAGTTAATGAGAGGAGAAATTCTCTGGTAAACTGTGGACTGGTTAGCTCTGGAGTCACTGTCCAACAGCAAAATATAATTGCTTTGATCCTGAACCCCCCATCTGAGAGCTGTGGTATGGGGTGGGGGAAGCAACAGGAATTATTCCAGTAACAACAGACCCCCAGGGAACACCTCCTGCTATGTCAACATCAATAATTCACCTGGAGAACAATATTTCACTGCCAGCTTTGCCATGTTCCCCTACAAAGGGATCTCAGTCACCTCAGGTCACCATCTTTCTTTCTTTCTTTCTTTCTTTCTTTCTTTCTTTCTTTCTTTCTTTCTTTCTTTCTTTCTTTCTTTCTTTCTTTCTTTCTTTCTTTCTTTCTTTCTTTCTTTCTTTCTTTCTTTCTTTCTTTTTCTTTCTTTCTTTCTTTCTTTCTTTCTCTTTCTTTCTTTCTTTCTTTCTCTTTCCTGTAAAATCCAAAAGTCAGTTAAAAAGTCAATCTTTCTTTCTTTCCTGTAAAATCCAAAAAGTCAGTTGCTGCTTCTTAACTCTGTGAGGCCTCTGGTGAGGCAGAAATGAAAGGTAAAATAACCAAAGAGGTCCATGGTCTTTAGGAGCTGCTCCTGCAACCCTGGCCCACTGTGCTGCCACACAGGGATGGGGTAGGAGAAGTAGGGGGGGAAATGGAGGGGTTCACACTTGATGATCCTGCCCCCCAGCAACAGCCCTGGATTACAATCCTCATCCTGTTCCCCAGACCAGCCATCTGGGAAAAACCTGGAAAAGAGCAGCAGGAGCTTTCCTGAGCAATAAATGGATTGAACATGTTTCTGGGTCTAAGTATCTCAAAACCCACCCAGCTGATGTGCAGGACCAGCTGCTTCCCTTTCTCTTTGCACAAAGGGCCCCAAAAGACTTGCTGGGATGCAGCAATTTGGAAGCATTTGGAAGGGACGGAGGAATGGAGGAATGAAAGAATGGAGGAATGAAGTAATGAAGGAATGGAGGAATGGAGGAATGGAAGAATGGAGGAATGAAGGAAAGATGGAATGGAGGAATGGATGAATGGAGGAATGATGGAATGGAGGAATGGAAGAATGGAGGAATGAAAGAATGGAGGAATGATGGAATGATGTAATGGAGGAATGGAGGAATGGATGAATGGTGGAATGATGGAATGGAGGACTGGAGGAATGGAGGAATGATGGAATGATGGAATGGAGGAATGATGGAATGATGGAATGGAGGAATGATGGAATGGAGGAATGGAGGAATGGAGGAATGGAGGAAAGGGCTCCTGTTGGCTTCTGAGCAGGTGAGCAAAGGGCGCTACTCAAAACAGCCTTAGAGCAAGTGGGGAGCAGTTCCTCTGGGCACACTCAGAGCAGAAGGGTCTTCTGGTATAGACTCATAGACTGATAGGGGTTGGAAGGGACCTCTGGAGATCATCCAGCCCAACCCCCCTGTCAGAGCAGGATCACCCAAAGCAGCAAAGCAGCAGACATCACTGGATGCCAAACCTTCCCCTGGATGGTGATGGGAGAGTGTGACAGAATCCCAGAACTGTGGGGTTGGAAGGGACCTCTGGGGTTCACCCAGCCCAACCCCACTGCTGAAGCAGGGCACCCACAGCAGCTTGCCCTGGATCACAATGGCCAAGGGGGGTTGAAATCTCTCCAGAGAAGGAGACTCCACAACCTCTCTGGGCAGCCTGCTAAAAGGCTCTAGCACCCTTCCAGCAAGGAATTTTTCTCCTTAAGTTCAAACAAAACCTCCTGGGTTCCAGTCTGTGCCCATTGCCCCCTTCTCCTGTCCCTGGGCACCACTGAGCAGAGTCTGGCCCCAGCCTCTCGCCCCTCAGCCTTTAGCTCTTGCTGAGCATTGCTCAGATCCCCTCTGGGGCTGCTATTCTCCAGGCTCTCAGCCCCAGGGCTCTCAGACTTTGCTCCTCACAGAGCTGCTCCAGGCCCCTCAGCATCTTTGTAGCCTCTGTTGGACTCTCTCCAGTTGTTCCCTGTCCCTCTGGAACTGGGAAGCCCAGATCTGGACACGAATGAAAGTCCCAGAACTCTACTCTGCTGGGTTTTTTTTCCACCCTCAATTGAAATTACACATCCAGAATTTTAAAATTCCTGGCATTTGCCTCAGAAATATCACTCTGGTTTGTTTTAATAATATCTAAAGATTTGAGTAAAGAAGAAAAAAAAGCAAAAAAAAGGCAAAAAGAAAATAAACATAAAGCAAAGTGTTCAGTGCTCTTAAACATCTGAGTGGATTAAAGAAAACCTCTTCAGTACATCCTGTAAAATGCATCCAAAATACCACAGAGTGAAAATGTGCCTGGAGCAAGGGGCCAAGGATTCTCCTTTGGTGGCAGTCAGCCCCCATGGTTTTTATCTCACCTTTCCCTCTGTCCCTTGCTGATCCCCAGTCCAGTGTGCCACTGGAATGCATTTCTGAGAGATTCAAGAGAGACATCAAAATGTTGGAGCAGGTCCAGAGGAGGTCACAGAATTACAGAATCAACAAGGTTGGAAAAGACCTCAGAGGTCATCCAGTCCAACCTATTACCTATCACCTCCTGACAACTAAACCATGGCTCCAAGTGCCACAGCCAAGATTTTTTTTAACACCTCCAGGGATGGTGACTCCACCACCTCCCTGAACAGCACATCCCATGGCCAATTACTCTTTCTGGGAAGAACTTTCTCCTCACCTCCAGCCTAAACTTCCCCTGGTGCAGCTTGAGACTATGTCTTCTTGTTCTGGTGCTGCTTGTCTGGGAGAAGAGCTCAACCCCCACCTGGCTACAACCTCCCTTCAGGTAGTTGTAGAGAGCAATGAGGTCTGCCCTGAGACTCCTCTTCTCAGACTGAACCCCCCCAGCTCCCTCAGCCTCTCCTCACAGGGCTGTGCTCCAGACCCCTCCCCAGCCTTTTTGCCCTTCTCTGGACATGTCCCAGCATCTCAATGTCCTTCTTAAATTGAGAGCCCAGAACTGGACACAGCACTCAAGGTGTGACCTAAGCAGTGCTGAGCACAGGGCAGGATGACTTCTCTGCTCCTGCTGGCCACACTGTTCCTGATCCAGGCCAGGATGCCATTGGCCTCCTTGGCCACCTGATGATCAGCTGCTGGAGAACCTCCCCTATGGGGACAGGCTGAGAGTTGGGGCTGTTGAGATTGGAGAAGAGAAGGCTCCAGGGAGACCTTAGAGCAGTCTTCCAGTACCTGAAGGTGCTACAGGAGAGCTGGGGAGGGACTTTTGACAAGGACTGGGAGTGACAGGACAAGAAGGAATGGATTGAAACTTGAGTAGGACAGATTTAGACTGGAGATTAGAAGAAATTCTTGACAATGAGGGTTGTGAGACACTGCCACAGGTGCCCAGGGAGGTTGTGGCTGCCTCCTCCCTGGAGGTGTTCAAGGCCAGGCTGGATGAGGCCTTGAGCAACCTGTGCTGGTGGGAGGTGTCCCTGTCCATGGCAGGAGCTTGGAGCTGGATGAGCTTTAAGATTCCTTCCAACCCAACCCATTCTATGAATCTCTGATTTGCAGTTTCAAACGGGGACAGCTCCAGTTAATTTTGCATCTCCTGAGGACATGATGCAGAATTTGGCACCAGCTGGGCAAAGCCTGGGGAGCAATGTCAAATCTTTTATTAGAGTAGGTGGCACAGTTGGAATGAAAACCCAATTTGGGTACAGCAAGACAACTGTCACTTAAGGAATGACATTGCTCTCTTCCTTAATTGTCTGTGGTTGAGCCAGTAGGTTGATGAAGTTCATCTCTCTCCTTCCTCTGCAAGAGGCTCCTTTTCATGTTCAACTCCTACTCAAGGCTTGTGCATTGTGACTTCTCATCTGCTGGAAGTTAAACAGGAGAACTGCTGAAAAAAAAGGAGATTTTCTCTTTCTTTCTTTCTTTCTTTCTTTCTTTCTTTCTTTCTTTCTTTCTTTCTTTCTTTCTTTCTTTCTTTCTTTCTTTCTTTCTTTCTTTCTTTCTTTCTTTCTTTCTTTCTTTCTTTCTTTCTTTCTTTCTTTCTTTCTTTCTTTCTTTCTTTCTTTCTTTCTTTCTTTCTTTCTTTCTTTCTTTCTTTCTTTCTTTCTNGTTTGTTTCTTTCTTTATTTCTTCTTTTTCTTTCTTTCTCTCTCTCTCTCTTTCTTTCTTTCTCTCTCTCTCTCTTTCTTTCTTTCTCTCTCTCTCTCTTTCTTTCTTTCTCTCTCTCTCTCTTTCTTTCTTTCTCTCTCTCTCTCTTTCTTTCTTTCTCTCTCTCTCTCTTTCTTTCTTTCTCTCTTTCTTTCTTTCTTTTCTTTTTCTTCCTTTTCCTTCCTTCCTTCCTTCCTTCCTTTCCAAAAAAAGTTCAGCTGTGTCCAAGCCCCACCTGCCCAAGTTTCTGCAGACCACGATGGTTTCTAGACCAACCCACATCATTTTTCTGTGTGTGTGAGGTTTGAAGCTGGAGTAAGAGAGATTTAGGTTGGACATCAGGAGGAAGATCTGCACAGTGAGGGTGGTGAGACACTGGAACAGGTTGTCCAGAGACATAGTGGAGGCTTGATGGGGCTCTGAGCAGCCTGATCTAGTTGGAGGTGCCCCTGTTCACTGCAGGGGCTTTGAACAAGGTGACCTTCGAGGGTCCCTTCCAACCTGATGCCATCTGTGATTCACAGCCTCATCACCAGGAACACAGCTGCTCCTGTGGCTGCAAAGACCCAAATCACATTTACAGACCTCAAGAAGAGGAGAGGTCGGGGGGGAAGTATGTGCCAAAAGCATTTCCATCTTCTAATTCTATCTGTTGGTCCAACAAATGAAATTATCCCTCCCAACATCCTCTGCCTTTGGTCACATCATTTTTGGTCTGAAAAGCTTCATGAAAGGTTGCAGAGCTGCAATTCTCAACAACACAAAGGCAAATCTCACCCTGCTCCTGTCTGGAAGCTAAGGGGAATTTGCACCCTCTTCAACATTCCCTCTCCTGACAAGGGATATAAAGATATCTCCTTGCCAGCAGGAATCAGGGCTAGACATGGAGTAAGCCCCTGACTGTGAAATCAGCTCTGGGATTTGGGATTTGCTGAGCCACAGGAAATGAATCCCAGCAGCCAAAGGGAGCAGGCAGCTGGGAGGGATGCTGGGGTGGTTTGAACTGTCCCCAGGAGGAAGCTTCTTCCCTACCAGCAGAAGATCTGCCCCGGGCTTCTCTGCAGCACACACCTGCAAAAGCCCTCGAGTGATTTTTTTTTCAACTTTTCTTCTTTTTTTTAAACTCTTTTCTTCTTTTTTTAAAACCTCTTTTCTTCTTTTTTTTTAATCTCTTTTCTTTTTTTAACCTCTTTTGTTCTTTTTTCTACCTTCTTTCTTCTATTTTCTACCTCTTTTCTTCTTCTTTTCTACCTCTTTCCTTCTTTACTACATCTTTTCTTCTTTTTTTAACCTCTTCTTTTTTAACCTCTTTTCTTCTTTTTTTTAACCTCTTTTCTTCTTTTTTTTAAACCTCTTTTCTTCTTTTTTTTAAACCTCTTTTCTTCTTTTTTAAACCCTTTTTCTTTCTTTGTATCTCTTTTCTTCTTTTTTAACCTTTTTTCTTCTTTTCACTTCTTTTTTTTCACCTTTTTTCTTCCTATCTTTAACCTTTTTTCTTTTTTAATCTCTTTTCTTCCTTTCTTTAACCACTTTTCTTTTTCTACCTCTTTTCTTCTTTTTTAAAACCTCTTTTCTTCTTTTTTTTAACCTCTTCTCTTCTTTTTTCTACCTCTTTTCTTCTTTTTTAACCTCTTTTCTTCCTTTCTTTAACCTCCTTTCTTTTTTTCACCTCTTCTCTTTTTTTCACCTCTTTTCTTCTTTTTTTAGCCTCTTTTCTTTTTTTTCACCTCTTTCCTTCTTTTTTTTCACCCCTTTTCTTCTTTGTCTTCACCTCTTTTCTTCTTTTTCTGTAACCTGCTTCAGCTGGAGGTGACAGCCAAAACTCCACCATTCCTTCCCAGTTGAGGAACCTTCATAAAAGTGCAGAAATGTGACTGCTAGCAGGGGCTCAGTTCCCTCATTGAGACTTCTTCAATATCTTTAACTTCTGCTTTATGTAAATTCCCAGAATGAAAGCAATTTTGAAGCAAAATGGAAATTATTATTTTGCTCATACCCAAGCAAATAGTAGAGAGGCTCAGAACTTCTTTTTTTCCTTTTTTTTTTTTTTTTTTTGTGCCCAGCTTTTATTATAGACATGACCTTTTCCCACAAGCAACTGTAAATCCACAGAGGTGGCATTTGGGGAGAAAACTTTCATTAACAAATTCCCAGCCAGCTATTACTCCAGGTTTGGATACAACATCACATCATGTCTCTAACTGCCCATTCAGCCCTGCTTAGAAGAAATCACACAGCACCACCTGCCCCATTCCCTGTGTTTTCCAACAGCTTTCCCAGCTCCTTGTAACTGTAGCATCACAGCATAGAATCACAGAATGCTAGGGGTTGGAAGGGACCCCTGGAGATCATCCAATTCAACCCCCCTGCCAGAGCAGGATCACCCAGGGCAGGTCACACAGCAACACATCCAAGCAGGTTTTGAAAGTCTCCAAAGAGAAGGAGACCTCTCTGGCAGCCTGCTCCAGAGCTCTGTCACCCTCACAACCAAAGAAGTTTCTCTTCACGTTGAGGTGGAACCTCCTGGGTTCCAGCTTGTACCCATTGTTCCTTGTCCTATCACTGGGCACCACCACAAAGAGCTTGGCACCTTCGTCCTGACACCTTCATCCTGACACCCACCACTCAGGTATTGATAGACATTGCTCAGATCCCCTCTCAGCCTTCTCTTCTCCAAGCTAAACAGCCCCAGGGCTCTCAGTCTCTCATCACAGCAGAGATGTTCAAGCCCTCCAACCACCCTAGTAGCCTCTGTTGGACTCTCTCCAGCAGATCCCTGTCTGCCTTGAGCTGGGAAGCCCAAAACTGGACACAATATTCCAGGTGTGGTCTCACCAGGGCAGAGTAGAGGGAGAGGAGAACCTCCCCAGACCTGCTGGGTAACCTCTTCCACACACATCAAGCACCAGCTGGTGGTCAGGCTAAGGCTCAGAGCTCACTAAGCAGAAGTATTGCCCAGGCCAAGTCATGAATCCCTCATTTTATTTCTGCACAGAGCAATCTCTGGATATGTTTCCTGCCTTTCCAGTAGTGAGGCTTCAGCTTCAGCAGCAAAGGGCACAGGGATTTATTACAAGCAGAACAAAAACTGAGCAGCAAAGAGAAGATTAACAGCAGCCTGCTTGCTGAGTCCTGCTGTTGGGGACCTCATCATTCCCTGCCCTCTCTCAGCTTTATGCCTTCAGTGGGACACTCTGGAGCAGCTCGACTGAGACCAACCCTTGAGTGAGCCTGACAGATGGACTGGCTGCAAGGATGGCAGAGATCAGGTAGTGGAGGTGGGAAGGGGAAAAACCCTCTCCATAGGATCACAGAAGTATTTTGGTTGGAAAAGGCCTCTAAGGACATCCAGTCCAACACCACCATGGCCATTAAACCATGGCCCCAAGTGCCATGGCCACAGATTTCCTGAACACCTCCAAGGGATGGAGACTCCACCATTTCCCTGAGCAGCCTCTTCCCATCCCTGACCACTCTTGCAGCAAAGAAATTGTTCCTAATCTCCAACCTAACCCTCCCTTGGCACAATTTCAGGCCATTTCCTCTCCTATCACCTGATACCAGGGAGAAGAGACCAATACCCATGTGGCTCCAACCTCCTTTCAGGGAGTTGTGGAAGGCAATGAGGTCTTCCCTCAACCTCCTCTTCTCCACACTGAACACCCCCAGCTCCCTCAGCTGCTCCTCCCCAGCCCTGTTCTCCAGACCCTTCCCCAGCTTTGTTGCCCTTCTCTGGACCTGCTCCAACACCTCAGTGTTCAAAACTGAACAAAATGATCCTTGTACCCTAGGGGCATTGCTGGCCAGGTGCAGGACAGCTTCATTGTCAGGAGGTCCCTGATGTGTCCTTCAGCTTTTCCTTACAGACCAGGCATGCTGCAGAGCAAATCCCAGGTGTGTCTTGCAGATCCCTGTGGGAGGCATCCTTGGTGTGAGTTTTGCTGAGAGCCAGGTGGGTCCTTTGCCCACCAGACTGCTCCACCATGCATCAAAGGAGCAGGGAGCTGGGCAGGGAAGGGACTGGCAGGGTTGGCTCCACCTGGGGAGGACTTTCAGCCAAGATGCAAAGCTCTTTGCCAAACGCAGGCTCCTGGGATTTTCCTAGAGTGAAACCAATCTAAATTGACTTGAGCAGCAGAGCTGTTCCCAGTCCCAGCTTTAGCTTTATCTTTTATTCAGCAGCCTAAACGTTCTTGCCAGTGGCACATCTCATGTTGCAGCACTTTTCTTGGCTGCTCTGAGCCACATCAGCCCTTCTGATAAAAAGAAAAGAAAAAAAAGAGGAGTAAGCAAAGCATCCTTCCACCAGCACCACTCCCTCCCCAGTCTCTGAGCAATTTGCTCTTCTGATTCAGCACTTTGTTTGAGTTTGATTGCAATTATGTTCTTGTGTGTTTAATTAACCTGGTGCTTTTGTTGTTGCTGCCAGGCTAACAGCAGTGCTGAGATGCTGCAAGCCCAAATGTCTTCCTGAGGAGATGTTCTGGCAGGTGGGAAAGAAGGGGCAGCTGGTCTGTGCCAGCCACAGAGAGATGCCAGTGGAGGAGTTTGTGCCTGGCTGTAGGCACAATCTCACTGTGCCCTCTTCCCATGGCATCTCCAGCCTCCTTTGATTTCCAGCTGACCTGTGCTGGACCTCCACAGCCATGCTGTGAGAGCCTCCTGCCTTTGTCTAGAGTAGCAGAGGGATCAGTGCAGGCAGCACTGATGGAGGAGGTAGAGGAGCAAAAGGCAAAGTGTCCTGCTTTGAGCTAGTTCAGAATTGATTCTCTTCAGGGATTTGACTTCTCAACTCCCTCTCTGCTCAGTGAGGGCACTTTCTGAAGTTCAGGGCAGGTTTGCACAGCCAGGGGCTGCTCCTGACAGTGAGAATGTTGATGGGTAGAGTTCCTGCTCAATTTTGCACCCCACATTGAGGTGAGGGAAGTCAGAGGTGGCACCAGCAGGGAGGAGTGGACAGGACAGGTGATCCTAAACTGACCCACAGAGGTTTCCATCCCATGGACATCAGCTCAGGAGAAAGATGAGGGAGGACCAGGGTCAAGCCTCTTCCTCAACAGCTGTTGTCTGAGGAGGACTCTGTCCCTTTTGCCTTTAATCCTGATCCATGCTTTCCTGAATCCAGTTCCCAAATCCAGCTCCTGAATCTGGTTGCCATCTGCTGCTGAGTCCATTCTGGGACTTCCCCATCATTGCCATCAGGGGCTGGGGTGGACATTGATTTGTATCTAATTGAATCTATCTCATTTAATTGTTCTTATTTTCATTACAGCTGGATCAGTTTTCTTTCCCAGCCCATCAGTCTCTCTCCCTTGTTCCTTTCTCCCTCTCCTTTGGTAAGGCAGAGAGGTTCACAGAGAGCCTCTGCCACTTGTTCAGTGGCTGGCCCAGCCCTGACCCTTGACAAAAGGGCTTCCAAAAGCAGTGCACCCCTTGGGCTCATTTACACCCAGAATGGTTTCAGAGTTGTGCTCAGCCAAGTTCCCAATGGATCCACAGATCAGTTTTCTACCCTTGTGTAGCAGTAAGAAGTCCAGGACCATGGCTCTGTGGATAGAATCATAAAATCATAGAATTTGGAAGGGACCTCAAGGGTCATCTACTCCAACCTCCCTACCATGGCAGGGACACCTCTCAGCTAGGCTCAGCTGCCAAGGTCTCATCCAATCTGGCCTTAAATACCTCCAGGGAGGAGGCATCCACAGCCTCCCTGGGCAAGCCAGCCCAGACTCTCACCACCCTCATACTGAAGAACCCCTTCCTAAGATCCAGTCCAAACCTGCTCTCCCTCAGCCTCAAACCATCCTCCCTTACAAGGATAAGAGAGAAAGTACTATGGATGCAGAAGAGAATGGAGACAAGGAAAGAGCAGACCACAGCATCTTGGGATGGACATTGAGGTGTGGGCAGGTGGTACCCAGCCCAAGCCATCTCCCCACTAGGTCTGACCACTGCATCTTCTGCTGCTCTCTGGCTCACACATCCACTCACCCACCTTGTAATCTTCCAGCACTGGGGTCAAGTTGAAATTTCTCACTCTGCAAAGCCTCTGAAAAGTGTGCTGAGTATTGACAAACCCTGAACTGCTTCCTTTCCATGTGGTCAGCTGGGTCCCTTCCAGCAGCACCCATTCAATCCTCCACCTCAAGCTGACAAAAGCAGTGGAAAGGTTTCAATTCCCACTTCAACCTTTTCCTTGACAAAACCACTCCATTCAGGAACACATTCTGGTTTCTTTAAGTCCTCCGTTTCGGCTGAAAACCTGAATCTGGGGGGAACTTCTTGCCAGTGGTGTGAATTAGAAGCAACTCCTCCAGAAAGCAGAGAACATCTCTGCCTTTTGTGCTCCCAGCACAACATACAGGTTCCACAGGTCCCTGCCTTGTTCACAGCAATGTTCAGGTCAAGCATTTGTATATTTTACTCAATTTTTCCCTTGGTCTGGCCAAGGGACTGAAAAAATTCAATGCTCTTTATAATATTTTTCCCTTCTCTTTTCCCTTTTTATTCTGTCTATAACTTCTGCTCTTTCATACTTTTATTTCCAGTGTTCACATGTGTTTAGTCCTGCAAAGAAGGACTTGAGAGTGCTGGTGGACAAGTTCACCATGAGCCAGCAATGTGCCCTCATGGCCAAGAAGGTCAATGGTATCCTGGGGTGCATTCAGAAGAGTGTGGCCAGCAAGTCACAGGAAGTTCTTCTTCCCCTCTACACTGCTCAAGGGAGGACACCTCTGGAGTCCTGGGTCCAGTTCTGGGCTCCCCAGCTCAAGAGAGACAGGGAACTACTGGAGAAAGTCCAACAGAGGCTACAAAGATGCTGAGGGGCCTGGAGTAGCTCTGTGAGGAGCAAAGTCTGAGAGTCCTGGGGCTGAGAGCCTGGAGAAGAGCAGCCCCAGAGGGGATCTGAGCAATGCTCAGCAAGAGCTAAAGGAGCTGTGGGAAGGCAAGAGGCTGGGGCAATGGGCACAACCTAGAATCCAGGAGGTTCCACCTGAACATGGTTAGAAACTTCTTTGTTTTGAGGGTGCTAGAGGCCTGGAGCAGGCTGCCCAGAGAGGTTGTGGAGTCTCCTTCTCTGGAGAGATGCCAACTCCATCTGGCCATTGTGCTGCTGGGCAAGCTGCTGTGGGTGCCCTGTTCTGGCAGGTGGGGTTGGACTGGGTGAACCCCAGAGATCCCTTCCAACCCTCACCACGCTGAGGTCCTGGAATTCTTGGAACAGCTTACCCAAGAGCTTCACTAAGTTGCAACAGTTCAATGTGCCTGTGGTGGCTGAAACTCTTTGTGTATCTGCTGAGAGAAACGCAATGGCCCAGAGTCATTAAATTAATGGTTAAATCAAACCAAAGAGGGAAGTAACTAAGGCTGTTGGCATAAGCGATTGGAATCAGTAACTAAGATCAATGCACAAAGTGCACAGAAGTTAATCACAAGGAGCAAGAGTTCTCAGAGATGGAGACCCTTGGTGGGAGAGCTGTGGATGTCTCCAGAAGCTTTGGTTCAACACAAGGACAGGAAAATCTGCCAGGGAGTAAACATTTATATGAGCCTTTTCTTCATGGCATTACAAGCCATCAAGATTCTACTTCCTCACCTCTCCAGCTTCCAGAAAAATAACAAAAGAAGCAAGCTTCATATTAATCACACCCTGAGTTATTAATAGCTCACATTTCCCTCCCCGCCCCCCCCAGCTTTTAGTTTAATAAATTAAAGAATTTTACAACCTACCCCTGCCTGTTTCTGCTTCTAGATGACATTTCTTGGCTGAGGAGTATATTCAAGAGCAGAAATAATCAGCTGGCCAGGAGGGATTGGACTTTGGATTGAAGCTGAAGCAAAAATGCATCAGGAACTTTTTTGCATGGCATGACCTGCTGGGTTTGTTTCCCCCCTGATTAAAAGAGGCAGGAGGAAGGGAGGGCTCCTTCCTCCATCTGAGTCAAATTGTGGCCATTAATACATTGGCTGGTAGATAAGAGAACAATTCACAATGTAGAAAAGTCTTTTAGTTATGTTTAATATTCAAGTTGGGATTTAGAGTGGCTTTGTCCAGCCATACTTAGAATAATTGCTGTGAAAAGAATGCATCTTCCTTTTCAGGGATCAGATCAAAAAAGATGAGGAAAGGTGAAATGAGCTTTGGGCAGGTGCAGTGCTCAATCTTCTACAGTCCACAGGAAAAAAAAAAAAAAAAAAAGAAAGGGGAAAGGGGAAAGGAAAAGGACAAGGACAAAGAAAACGAAAAGGAAAAGGGGAAAGGGAAACTGAAGGGAATGAAAGCGGAAAGAAACAGGAAAAGGAGAAAAGCAGGAAAGGGAAAGAAAGAGAAAAGGAAAATAAAAAGGAAAATAAAAAGGAAAATAAAAAGGATAAGAAAAAGAAAAAAAAGAAAAAGAGAAAGATAAAGAAAATGAAAAAGAAAAAGAGAAAAAAGAAAGAGAATAAAAAAGAAATAGAAAAAGAAAAATTTAAAGGAAAAGAGAAAAAAGAAAGAGAATAAAAAAGAAAAAGAAATAGAAAAAGAAAAATTTAAAGGAAAGGAAAAAGAAAAAGTAAAAAAAAAAGAGAGAAAGAGAAAAAGAGAAAAACAAAAGAGAAAAGGAAAAAGAAGAAAAGGCAAAAAAAAGAAAAAGAAGGAACAGTAAAAGAAAATAAAAAGAAAGAAAAAGAAAAAGAAAAAAAAAAGAAAAGGAAAAAGAGAAAGGAAAAAGCAAGCTGTTTTCTCTGGGTCGATTAAAGCATTTTTCTCCAGCTGATGTGAAACGCTTTCTCCTCATGTTCCCTCTCACCTTTTGTTTTACTTTACCCAGAGAAAGGAGGAATTGATTTCCGGGTCAGGATTTCGTTCCCAACACAACAAAATGAAGCTCTCCAACCACTTCCTGCAGCGGCAGAGCCAGGCTGCATCCCTGAGCACGCACAGCCTGCCCCCCTCCCTCCCTCCATCCCTCTTTCCCTCCCTCCTTCTTCACACCAGTCACTTTACTTCAAGGGTCAGGGCTAAGACCGTAGATGTGTGACATTCTCATTCCTGCCTCCAGTGTTTACCTCATTTATCTCCCTAACGAGCTGCTGTCACCATTATTGCTTGTGCTGATAACACAGAGCCTCGATGGGAGGAACCAAGCAGGCACAGGAGAAGAAAATGAATCTTGAACCTCTTCTGCCCTGCCCTTGTCTGCCTTGCCCAGAGGTTTATTGCCAGATTTTTCTCTCCCCTCCTTCGAGGCTCTTTGATGTATTTAGTAGCATTCAAATGGCTGTGAGCACTTTTTGTTTGGTTTCTTTTGCCTTCTCTCATTAAGTCAATGAGCTTAGTGCATGCACAGGTTGTGTGATGAGGAAGAATCCTCCTCCTCTGCCTCACACTCACAGCACAGAACACTACCTTGGATGAAATGATGACTTCCCAGAAGTTGCATTAACTTCAACAGGCTGCTTTCTACCAGGGAAAGAGTAGAAAGCTTTGAAAGATGCCAGGGAACAAAATCTTCCCTTCCCACCCCCTGAATGAAAAAACAATTTTCCAAGAAAAAAAAATCACATTTTCTTTGGAACCTTCTCCTTTTATCAGAAACCAGTGAGGAAAAGGTTCGAAGAGGTGCCAGGAGAATTTTCTGAGCTGAGCTCCAAAAACCACTTGTTCAGGCCAAAGTAAAGTCTCATTAAACTCTGGCCCAAGAAGGATGTTTGCAGTCATCATCAAAATAGAAGCAAAGATAAAGATGATGATAGATGTGGAGAACTGTCACAGGATCACAGGAAGTTAGGGGTTGGAAGGGACCTCAGAGATCATCAAGTCCAACCCACCTGCAGGAGCATAGAATCCAGCACAGGTCACAGAGGAACACATCCAGATGGGGCTGGAGGCTCCAGAGAAGAAGACTCCACAGAGAAGAAGACTCCACAACGTCTCTGGGCAGCCTGTTCCAGGGCTCTGGGACCCTCACAGTGAAGAAGTTTCTCCTCACGCTGAGGTGGAACCTCCTGTGCTGGAGTTTCCATCCATTGAGCCTTGTCCTATCCCAGGGTGCAGGGAGGCTGTCCCCTCCCTCTTGACCCTCAGCCCTCAGATATTTATAGATATTTATTAGATCCCCTCTCAGCCTTCTCTTCTCCAGTCTGAATAGCCCCAGGCTTCAGCCTTTCCTCCCCAGGCAGTGCTCCAGTCCCTTCAGCATCCTTGTAGCCCTCCCTTGGACTCTCTCCAGCAGATCCCTGTCCCTCCTGAACTGGGGAGCCCAGAACTGGCTGCAATATTCCAGGTGTGGCCTCACCAGGGCAGAGCAGAGGGGGAGGAGAACCTCCCTGGATCTGCTGGCCACACTCCTCTGAATGTCCCCCGGGATCCCATTGACCTTCTTGGTAACCAGGACACATTGCTGTCCCATGGAGAACTTCTTGTCCACCAGTTTTTCACCAGCGTCACTCAAGTGAGGACTCTGGTTTTGACCCATCTCTCTTCCTGCCCCATCACCAGTGTGTTGGAATGTGTCTTCATCCATCTGAGTGGTTTTCCTGCTCCATAGCTCTTCACAGAATCACACAGTGGTAGGAGTTGGAAGGAACCTCTGGAGATCATTAGGCAGGATCACCTGGGGCAGGTCACACAGGAACACAGCCAGGTGAGTTTTGACAGTGTCTATAGATGGAGATTCCACCACTTCTCTGGGCAGCCTGCTCCAGTGCTCCACCAGCCTGAAACTGAAGAAGTTTCTCCTCATGTTTAGATGGAACTTCCTATGCTGAATTTTGTGTCCACTACCCTTCACCCTGTCACTGGCCCCATCCTCCTGACACCCACCCTTGAATTTTGATAGGAAGTGAGAAGATCTGCCCACAGCCTGCTCTTTTCCAGACCAAAACTGTCCAATTTCCTCAGCCTTTCCTCACAAGACAGATGTTCTAGTCCCCTAATCACCTGCTGGCTCTTCCTTCCTTTGAAACTCCCAACCAGAGCTCCTTTCTGCTATGTTTTCCCAAGCAAATCCATTAGGATCAGCCCATCCCTGCCCTGCAGGAAAGCTGTGTGCCCAAAGCTTGTCTTTTTCCATTGCCATTGGAGTCCTTTAATCACCCTCAGCCCATTGCCATTGTTTCAGCAGGACCCCAAGGTCCAACCTTTCAAAGCCTCAACATTTTTTTTCAGTCAGTTTAATTCCATTTCAGTGCCTTAGACTGTGAGGGAGTCATGCACAGTGTAAAGCATGAATAATTCCCCAGAATATACTTTCAAATCAGCCACTTTGCAAATCCCAGGCTCTCAATGATTAGGGGATGGCAGACTCCACTCTTCATTAAACATTCATCTGCCCAGCTCGTGCAGATCCATTCTGATACAGCCTCTCATTACACCAACACACTCCACTTCTTTTCCACAGTCCTTGCCTGGAATTGCTATTCCCAAAGAACAGCCCTAAAAGATATTAGCTCTGCCAGGGCATTATTTTCATGCATAAAGGAATTGTAATGCCCTAACCCATCCCTTTACATCTGTCTTGCCAAGAACATGGCTTGCTTTACAGGAAATAAATCTTGTGGTGTCCTCAATAATGATGACAATTTATAATAATAATAATAATAATAATAATAATAATGAAATAATCCTAGGAGAGAGGAGGAAAAGCTGCAGCAGCAGTTTTAGCAACCAGCTTATGCAGAGAAAGGTAGGGAACAGAAGAAATGCAGGTGTGAGCTCATCTGCTCCACACAAAAAAAAAAAAAAGCATTTCCAAGTGCATCTCAGCACTGGAGGGAGCAGCTCCGGAGGTGCCCTCTGGCTTTCCCCCTGTGCTGCTCTCTGTTTTGATGGCACTAATGGAGAAAGGTTTCAGGTGGAGAAAGAAAAAAGCAATCCCTGAGATTTTTGAGGTTCCTTGGTGCAACAGCAAGCTCTGGCTCAGAAAATCACACTGCAGAGGGCTTCAGGTTTGGATCCAGTTGCAGGTTGAAAAGAAAAAGAAGGGAAAAAAAAAACAGCAGAATTCACTCTTTACTTCAAACACCTAAGTTCTCTGAAGGCTTTCTTGGACAGGGAAGTCCAGCCCAACCCCCCTGCTAAAGCTGGGCACCCACAGCAGCTTGCCCAGCAGCACAATGTCCAGGCGGGGTTTGGAAGCTCTCCAGAGAAGGAGACTCCACAACCTCTCTGGGCAGCCTGTTACAAGGTTCCAGCACCCTCACACCAAAGAAGTTTCTACCCAAGTTCAGGTAGAACCTCCTGGGTTCCAGTTTGTGCCCCTTGCTCCTTGTCCTGGCACTGGGAACCACTGACAAGAGTCTGTCCCCTCCCCCACCACCACCCTCTTGCCCCCCACAGATCCTTTAGCTCTTGCTGAGCATTGATCAGATCCCCTCTGGGGCTGCTCTTCTCCAGGCTCAACAGCCTCAGGGCTCTCAGCCTTTGCTCCTCACAGAGCTGCTCCAGGCCCCTCAGCAGCTTTGCAGCCTCTGTTGGACTCTCTCCAGCAGTTCTCTGCCTCTCTGGAACTGGGGAGCCCAGAACTGGACACAATACTCCAGATGAGGCCTCTCTAGGGCAGAGCAGAGTGGGAGGACAGCCAGAGGTAGATATTTGCTCAGAGGCTAACAAAGTCAAGGCAGCAATATTGAAACCACAGGGCATTAGTTACAGGACTGAGGAAACAAATCTCACAGCATAATCCTGAGGTGCCTTTAATGTTCTAATTAAACCTATATATAGAAGCTGCAGGCAGGAAAAATTGAGTGAAAAGTTTCTCACTTGCTGAGTATTTTTCCATCCTTTCCCCTACCACCCCCCAACCTCCCTTAACCCAGAGAGGGGCTGCAAAAGATCCTTTGCATCGATTTGGAGGGAGAAAGAGGAGCAAGAAACACCAGGCAGATAGAGCTCAGCAGCATTTCCATTCCTTTAGCTCTATCTGAGAGACACAGCCCTGCTGATCTGCCCCACTTCTGCCCTGATAAGGCAAAGGCAACCCCAAGCTACCCACAAGGGAGCAAGCACAGCCTTGTAGGCATCAGGGGGTGTTTTTGTTCCTCTTCTAATTGCAAGGTGAGGCTGGAGATAGGACAAGAAGCCTCAGGAGATGGGACAAGAAACCTGAGGAGATGGGACAAGTTGTTCCTCTTCTTGGGACAAGAAACCTGAGGAGATGGGACAAGAAGCCTCAGGAGATGGGACAATAAACCTGAGGAGATGGGACAAGAAGCCTCAGGAGATGGGACAATAAACCTGAGGAGATGGGACAAGAAGCCTCAGGAGATGGGACAATAAACCTGAGGATCTGGGACAAGAAACCTGAGGAGATGGGACAAGAAACCTGAGGAGCTGGGGAAATCCCAAAGGCTGTCCAGGAGAATTAGTGTTCAGTAAAAGATGGGAGGGCAACAGGGTGAACCTCACTGCCTTGCAGTTCAGGAAGGGTCACAGGAGACAGGTCAGGAAGGAGAGCTAAAGCCTGATCTGTCTTTTGTCACTTAGTGATGGACACTGGGTTTGGGAGGGGAGAGGCACTTTGCACACAGCATCACAAAGTGATAGGGGTTGGAAGGGACCTCTGGAGATCATCCAGTCCAACAACCCCACCAGAGCAGGGTCAGCTAGGGCAGGTTGCACAGGATGGCATCCAGGAAGGTTTAAAATGACTCCAGAGATGGAGACAGCTCCACCTCTCTGGGCATCCTGCTCCAGTGCTCCATCAGCCTCAAAGTAAAGAAGTTCCTCCTCATGTTTAGATGGAACTTCCTATGTTCCAGCTTGTGCCCCTTGCCCCTTGTCCTGTCATTGGGCACCACAGAAAAGAGCCTGGCCCCATCCTCCGGACACCCACCCTTGAAGTACTGATCAGCATTGATCAGATCCTCTCTCAGGCTGCTCTTCTCCAGACTAAAAAGCCCCAAGTCCCTCAGCCTGTCTTGAGAAGGTGTCCTGTAATCATCTTCATAGCCCTTTGCTGTACCCTCTCCAGCAGTTTTCTTGAGCTGAGGAGCCCAGAACTGGTCATGGCACTCCAGATGAGGCCAGCAGATGTTTAACACCACTCAGGGTGTTAAACCCTTTGCTAGCTCTCTTTGGAGCTTTTCTCTACGGTGCAGCATGCAGATAGGGGCTCATGGAATCAGCAAAGGGACATGCAGTGAGGTTGCCCTTCCAGATGAGGAAACTGAAGTTAGCTTGAAGTGCAGATCCTGAAGGGAAGAACAACAGTGTTGGCTGAAGCTGTCTCTTGAATCATGAAGCCTCTTGAATCATGTCTAACATGATTCAAGTCCATGAGTCTAACATGATTCAAGTTCATGAGTCTAACATGATTCAAGTCCAGGTTTTTTCTCACTTGGAAGAAACATTTCAGCTTCAGCAGAGCTTTCAAACAGTCACAACCCACTTTGGGGTCTAGTTCAGTGTGGGAGCTCCTTGGGGGTTGTCCCTGCTGTGGCAGGCATGGAAGTGAGATCCTGTTTTGTCATGCCAGGACTGGCTGAGACCTCTCACTCCTTTTTTTATCTCCCTTCACAGGGTCCACTTTGGAGCTGACAGCCAAGGGTAGCTTTATCCCTAAGGCAGCAGAAGGAAGGGCTGAGATTGCTGCTGAGGAGGAGGAACTGAGATGTTCATTACCACCTTCTCCATGCCAGAGGAGCCCCTCCCACAGCAGGAATTGTTCTATAATTAGCTTAGAGAATAAAACATTTTTAATTAAGGACTGCAATTCAGCAGGCCATCTGCCCAGTTTGATTTGCAAGCAACAGGCATCTCCTGCTAGCAGCAACCCTTTGCCTGATTCCTCTCTCCAGCTCACCAAGGCCACACATCAGCTGCAGGGCTCACTTTGGGGCCCCTCACTCCAAGAAGGACATTGAGGGGCTGGAGGGGGTCCAGAGAAGGACAACAAAGCTTGGAAAGGGGCTGGAGAACAAGACTGGGGAGGAGCAGCTGAGGGAATTGGGGGTGTTAATCTGGAGAAAAGGAGGCTGAGGGAAGACCTCATTGCTCTCTACACCTCTGAATGGAGGTTGGAGCCAGGTGAGGGTTGGTCTCTTCTCCCTAGGATGGATCAGGTGATAGAAGGAGAGGAAATGGCCTGAAATTATGCCAGGGGAGGGTTAGGTTGGAGATGAGGAACAATTTCTTTGCTGCAGGGATTGGAAGAGGCTGCCCAGGGAGGTGGTGGAGTCCCTATCCCTTGAGGCATCCCCTTCCCTTGAGGCCATGGCACCTGGGGCCATGGTCTAATGACCATGGTGATGTTGGACTGGATGATCTCAGAGGTCTTTTCCAACCCAAACAATTCTATGGTGGGAATTGTCCTTAGCCAAGGCTGAATCCTGCTGACCTGGGGTGATACCAGCTACCAGCTGAGCCTTGGTGCCTGATCACATGCAACCACGTGGACCTTCTGCATTTCTGACCTGGGATGAGTAAAAAGTGACAAAGTTTGACTGCTGTCTTAATCAGAGGAGAAAAGCTGCTAAGTGGATAAGCTGAGCCTCTGACTATTCCCAGAGCAAAACCCAGCTCATCCTACAGCAGGCACTGGATCAAGTCCACACAAGCTGTTAAGCAGGGCATCCCAAATGTCTCTGCTGTTCATCCATTCTGCTCACCTGAACCTGTCCAGACCCATTCAGCAGCTACAGTCACCTGCACCAGGAGCAGAGCAAAAAGAATCTGCAGTGTGTAGTGCCTGCAAGCCTCACCAGCCAGGCACAGCCCTCCCTTGCAGTACCTGAGGGGGACCTCCAGGAAAGGAGGAATGGAACAAAAACTAGAAATGGGGAGATTTAGTTTGCATGTTAGGAAGAAGTTCTTTCCCAGGAGGGTGGTGAGACGCTGGCACAGGTACCCAGAGAGGTGGTGGAAGCCTCATCCCTGGAGGTTTTGCAGCCAGGCTGGAAGTGGCTGTGAGCAACCTGCTGTAGTGTGAGGTGTCCCTGCCTATGGCAGGGGGGTTGGAACTGAATGATCCTTGAGGTCCCTTCCAACCCTGACAATTCTGTGATTCTATAAAAGCTGGAGAGGGACTTTTTTTCAAGGACCTGTGGGGCTAGGATGAGTGGCAATGGTTTGAAACTAGAGCAGGGTAGCTTTAGATTGGATATTAGGAAGGAATTCTTTACTATGAGGGTGGTGAGACAATGGAATGAGTTGCCCAGAGAAGTTGCCCATCTCATCCCTGGAGGTGTTCAAGGCCAGGTTGGATGAGATCTTGAGCAACCTGGGCTAGTGGGAGGTGTCCCTGCCCATGGACAGTGGGGTTGGAACTGGATGATCTTTAAGGTTGGATCTTTATGATCTTTAAGATCCCTTCCAACCCAACCCAATCTATGATTCCTCTCACATCTTGCATCCAAAGCCTCTCATTCTGGAGGATATTACTGCTGGGGGTGAAGTGAAACCTCTCAACCTTACACCACCTCTGAAACTTTTCCTGTCATCTGGACTCAGAGGCTTCAAGCAGCTTTTTGGTGCCCCAAAGATAAACCCCAAGAATCTGGCTGCCAGCAATGCCTGACTTGAAGTGCAAGCCCCTGAAGCAGGTTCCTAAAACCACCCAGCCCATTGCAGGTGGCCAGCTGATGGAGAGGCAACACTCACAGTGTGGAGACAGAGGTGTGGAGCAAATCCATCTGAGGAATTCTCTCCACAGCCCACTCCAACAGCTGCCAGCAGCCTCTGCCTCACCAGGCAGGCTTGCTGACAGGCACTTGTGATTTGTGGGGGTCAGGAGCACAGCTGCTGATCTTTCTTCATTTATTTGTTTTCCTTACAGAGGAAAACAAACCATTTGTAACCAGCCCATTAGCAGCTCACAGCTTCTAATCCTCAGACCCAAAACTTACTACCAGAAGAACATGAGGGAGGAACTATGGAACGTGGAGTAATGAGGAAATCAGGGAGTAGGTGACTTAGTCAAGCTCGAAACAGATGAATTCCCACCCCACCCCCAGCTTCCCCCTGCCTCCTGAGCTGAAGAAATGGAACCCAATAGAGAGGGGAAAGCATGAAAACAAAAATTAAACCAGAAATTAAAAGGCAGCTGAAAGCTTTCCCTATTGAGAGAGCTGTTTGCAGAGCACTTTCTGCTGTCTGTCACGGTGACAGTTCCAAGAATCAATAGGAGAAAGGAGAAAATAACATGTCAGGATATTTTGGGAGGCTGATGAGGCTTACAGGGAAATTCCTTTGCAGGCAACAGACAAATATTTATTGCCCTTTGCTGGATTTCTGCCCACTCCACGACACAAAGGGCCTTGGCTCAAATCTCAATAAACAAGAGCTGATAAACATCCTCTGATCTGCCCAGGGTTGGACTGGGGCTGAAAGTCACCATGGACATCAAAATGATTCCATTTTTTTTTTTTTTTTTTTTAAATTTGGAGCTGGGGCGGAGGGGAAGGGCATTAGTGGAAAACAACAGCATCAGAACTGAGGACAAAATGTCCTTAGGATTGGGGTTTGCTGAGATTTCCAGCCAGGGAGGCTCATCCTCCTTAAAAGGACTTTTCCCATTGGTCTCCATCCATCACACAACAGCACAAAGGTCTTTCAGAGCCCTGTGGTCACTCCTCTGGCAGCCTGCAGCTGTGGTGTTTGCTAATCTGGTATCTAATTGCTTATTCCTCACTCTCAGTGCCCCTCTTAATCCAGCTGCACAGCCACAGCCAGCATTTCTCAGACCATTCCACAGCTGTGCCAAAAGCAGGAGCCAGAGCACTTGTGCCAGCCACAGGAACTGGAAGAAAGTCCACAAAATTGCTGGAGAGGGATGAAGACACTTCTGAAGACCTCAGGAACACAGCACCAGGAGCAAGGAGACAACCTAGAGGGCAAATCCACTCAGCTGTCCCACAGAGAGCTTTGGAGAATTATGGAATCATGGAATGGTAGGGGTTGGAAGGGACCTCTGGAGATCACCAAGCCCAGGCCCCCTGCCAAAGCAGGAGAAAGGGTCATGCTTCTTCCCCCCTGGATGAACTGATGCCTCACACTATGGTTAAGCAATGCTGGAGACTCCTGACTGTAGAGAGTTAGAGGTAAGGAAATTCCTGGAAAGCAGAAGCTTTTTCTCCCCACATTCCATAGCTGACTTCCTGCTGTGCTCAGGTGAGATCTGCAGGCAGGAGGAGAGATCTGCAGGCAGGAGGTGAGATCTGCAGGCAGGAAGTGTGATCTGCAGACAGGAGGTGAGATCTGTAGACAGGAGGTGGGATATGCAGACAGGAGGTGAGATCTGCAGACAGGAAGTGGGATCTGCAGACAGGAGGTGGGATCTGCAGACAGGAGGAGAGATCTGCAGACAGGAGGTGTGATCTTCAGACAGGAGGTGTGATCTGCAGACAGGAGGTGAGATCTGCAGACAGGAGGTGTGATCTTCAGACAGGAGGTGAGATCTTCAGACAGGAGGTGAGGTCTGCAGGCAGGAGGTGAGATCTGCAGACAGGAGGAGAGATCTGCAGACAGGAGGTGAGATCTGCAGACAGGAGGTGAGATCTGCAGACAGGAGGTGTGATCTTCAGACAGGAGGTGGGATCTGCAGATAGGAGGTGAGATCTGCAGACAGGAGGTGTGATCTTCAGACAGGAGGTGTGATCTTCAGACAGGAGGTGGGATCTGCAGACAGGAGGTGGGATCTGCAGACAGGAGGTGAGATCTGCAGGCAGGAGGAGAGATCTGCAGACAGGAGGTGAGATCTGAAGGCAGGAGGAGAGATCTGCAGACAGGAGGTGAGATCTGCAGACAGGAGGTGAGATCTGCAGTCAGGAGGTGAGATCTGCAGGCAGGGATTGGAGCCTCAGCTACCTCCCTGGGCAACCTGTTCCAATGTTTCACTACCCTCATGGTAAAGAACTTCTTCCTAGCTTGCAGCACCTCAGACAGCAGTAGCCACCCGTGTGTGGGCAACCTAACTCCTAAGCAACCTTTGTTGAAGCCATCTGGCTCCCAGGAAGAATTCCTGACCCAAATCCATTGGAGGTTTTGCTAAAATAGTTCCATTTCCTGCCAGGTGCTGCAGCTCTCCATCAGCACCTTCCCAAAGTGCAACATGGGCAAAGCTCCTCTTGCCTTGGCATCCAGGTGTGTGTCCTCTCTTTCCTCTCTGGCCTTACTCTGCCTCAGATGAAGGCACAGGAGGAAGGCGATGGCACATAGGTCCAGCTGCCTTTTTGGTTTGCACTCCACAGCTTCTGAGGTGCTGAACTTTGCCATGCAAGAAACATCCTGGTGCTCCAGGGCTGGTGGGTGGCTGTCTGGGAGCGTGGTGGAAGCTGTTTGTGGAATGGGGAATGAGGGTTATGGATGTGTGCAGCTCACCCAGAGATTGGCTGAGCCTAGCATCTCCAGAAGAGGCAACCTCTCCTCTCCTCTCTTCTCCTCTCCTCCCCTCCCCTCCCCTCCCCTCCCCTCC